>JASTWK010000486.1:22500-133467 GCA_030770225.1 Temnothorax unifasciatus | reverse complement strand
TGTATATATATATATATATATATATATATATATATATATATATATACTCTCTAAATTTTTTCGAGTGAAAATTTGACTCTTAGCTTGAGTGAATGCACTATCAACTCTTCACAGAGTGACTTTACACTTATTTTCACTCGATTCGAGTGAAATCTGTGACTCGAACTATAAAGTGAAAATAATCTTAATTATTCTCTCGAAGTGTCGGAGTGAATTGTGGTACGCTGGTTCCGAGCAACTCGGGACGAGTGAAAATTTACTTGAACCGAATGGCTCAGTTGCGTAGCCCGCGCAAGAGACGTGACGTGTTACTCTACGTGAGTCATCATCACGTTCCGGAAAAATAACAGAACGATATTTATGAGAGTACGTAGACAGAACTATTGTTCATAAAATTTAAGTTTACTTTATAACATTCGTGGGCGAGTTGTATTCCTACATTCAGTATTTAGTACGTGTGCAGACGTCAGTTTGACTATGTAGGTTATGACGCCACTTATGTTGATGCCGTTGATGGTTGCTTTGTTGGAGGGAGAAGTGCCGGGCGCTTACGTGTTTGTCTGCCATATTTCGGATTGTGAATAAGTATCAGATATCAGTGCCTGGATTTTATTAGCTATATTAGATTGAATTGTGCTAAAAAATGAACATGTTTCCTGACGTAAGTATAACCTCACTACATTTATACCTGTTATTTCAGAGCGTTGATTAGGTTAAATTGCTAAAAGATAATAAAAAAACGTTAGTAATATTAAATATATAATGAGATATATACTACATTTACGCGAAGTAAATTATCGTAAGTTACTATAAAATCCCGTTTACGCGAAGGAAAATCCGGTTTACTCGAAGAAATTATTGTAATGTGGGATTTAGAGTTTGGAAACATCGAGAGTCCGCGTGTATGTGCGTGCCGCGCCTGTCGAAAGTACGGGTCAGAGCAGCAGTCGTCTATCGGCCGCCGCAATGTATTTAGAATAAAGTATCTTACAGTAAGTTACTTATACAGAAGTAACGCTCGCGTAAACGTAGTAATAGTTTATAATATAAACAGCACGTATAAATGGCATGGCTTAAATGAAATTATAAATTTATTTGACTATTTTGAGATCCTATGCAAATAAAAACAGTATTTAAAAATACATTATTTGCAAATAAATTTCGAGTAATTCATTATATAAACAGCATGTATAATTAATGAATTACTCGAAATTTATTTTATATATATATATATATAAAATATATATTATAAACTATGATATAGCTCATTATAAATATTTAATATTATTAACGTTTTGTATTATTTATAAAAGAATATTTAAGTTGCTATTAAAAATTGCTTAAAAATATTTTTTCTAAAATTATTTTTTTTTATTATTTAAATAAACATTTATTTAAAAATATTTATTTGAATTTTTTCCTAAATAATTTATTTTCCAATAAATGATTTAGATTTATTCCCCTTATAATATTAACTTTTAAATATTGTTTGCAAATAACAAATAAAAAAAGTATTTGAATAACATTTTATTTTCAAATATTATTTTTAATTTGTTATTCAAATAAAAAGTGCCCATGTCTAGTTTGTTTTTAATTTCTAATAAAGAATTGTTGTTTCAGGATGCAATGATGGACTCTGAGGCTTTAGCCATGTATTTGCAAAAGAGGGGAGTTAATGAGAACACAATTAATGTTTTACTCAGTATGTATCAGTTTGATAAGACAGACAAATAATGTAAGCGTAATAATATTGTTCACGTTATTTTCTTTCAAGTCTTATTAATTTACTTGAATATGTCTAGTTGGTTAATTTTAGGCTCCTAAACAAAATATTATTTTATTTCAGATCTTTGTTTGTGAATTTATTTGAATATCTGTTGGTTGGTTAACTTTAGGCCTGTAACCTCTTGTTATTGTTTACAATCAAACAGTGTCACCAATGGAAGGCTATACTTATTCAATGTGTCAGAAATTTATTCCGGATGGATTGAAACGTTTCACAGCGCATTTAAGACATTCACATAGTTTGTCTGTATCAGCTCCCTATAGTTTTGGATATCGGTGTGGACAAAATGAGTGTCAATGTGTGTTTAAAAATTTCAAAAGTTTGGTTAGACATCTTCGTGTTAACCACTCGTGTTAAAGATCAATTGCTAAAATGGTGAAGAATATCGTAAAATCACCAAAATGTTAAACAAAGTAAAAAAATCTAACAACGTTTTGTTTTAACGTGGTTTGTCGCTCCACGACAATACGTGCCCAGCGTCCGACGTGCGTGCATTCTCGCGAATACTTTGATACATTGTAAGAAAATGTATACTGCTCGAGAGTATACCGACATGTTAATTACGTATGGAATAACTGGAGAAAACGTCCGTGCCACCGTTCGACCTTACGCGGAACGATTCCCCGGGCGTGAACGACATCCCGGATACAACGTGATTTTGGGATGTGCCCGACGCGCCAGAGAGACAAAATCTCTTTTGCCAAATTGGCGACATGCTGGTGCACTGTTGCAATGTCGCGTAATCGACGAAGAGAGAATCCTCCAAACATTCGAGGATTTCGAGAACAACCCCGAGAACCCCGAGAGACGACCTACCATACGCCGTGTCGCTGGTATGCTTGGTCTCTCCGGAAGCGTCGTACATCGGGTTCTACGTCAGGACGGATTGCATCCGTTTCATTATCAACGGGTGCAGCAACTTATTGCGAGAGATGCAGAGCAGCGCGTCTATTATTGTGAAGGTACTTTTATCATCTTTCTTTAATGCTTACGCTGCTTTTAACAAATAATAATTATCGGCGAAATACGCAGGGTTCCCGCGCAGTGTCGGCGGAACTCCCTTTTCCCCGATCGCATTCTGTGGACGGACGAAGCAATCTTCACACCAAATGGCGTGTTTAACTCCCGTAATTTTGTATTATGGAAAGGTGAAAATCCGCACGCCATTCGCCAAAGCGCGTTTCAGTATCGCTGGTCGATAAATATTTGGGCAGGAATAAAAGCGAACCGAATTGTAAGTAGTAACAATGTATTTCAGTTTTTTCGACTTAACTGGCAAACGGGTTCCGTACAGTCACGACGTTTCGGCACCTTGGTTTGGGCCCTTATCAAGTGAAAAACTATAAATAACATAACGCAAATATAAAGAGTCAAGAGTCACATAATTTAAAGAAAGTAACAAAAGTAAAATAAGTTAATAGTACCTGTATCATCAATAAGATTCATCAGATGACATCACAAGACATCCGTAATATATGAAATTATTCCAGAAAGATCATAAAAGCTGGAAATAGTGCGTGTTAGTGATAAAAATGCACTAGTTAATATAAAAGTGAACTCCTTACATGTCTTGTGTGTCCAATAATAAGATTACAATCGCCGAGAATAACATGCTGTTCGCAAGGAAGCGATCGACCGACTGAGTAACGCATTTGACCCAAAACAATGAAACCGCGAAATGAAAGATTGTAAAAGGTATTCATTGGTTGTTAGGATAACCAATAGGATCGATCTCAAGTTGACGCAATGAGCCTATCATATATCGGATTGAGATTCTCTGTATCTTTTTGTAAATTTATGTTGTTGTTAAATTTCTTTATATAAAATATCTCCGTGATTTCCCTCTTTTCCCTCTTTCTTTTCCTTATAGTAGTATTGTTACGTCCTGTTGACTCCACGATTTCTTTCTTTCGTGGAATCACTCATTTCACCACACGAAACAGACGGAAACCATAAAATAGCGGTTATCAATTGACGAAGCGGACGCACTCCAACTGTCATCGCTCATTAAATACCCTTATAGAAAAATACACTCAACGTCTTAAAGTTGGGTGTGATTTCGGACCGCCAATGAAGGTTAACCATCATTTCAACATCTTTGATTGGTTAATCTTCAATTGGCGGTCTGAAATCACACCCAACTTTAAGACGTTGAGTGTATTTTTCCATAAGGGTAGTAAATGACAAAACCTTCCAGAGGAGTCGAGCCTAATAAAATAGGCAATTTATAGACTTGTTTGTCGCATCCTCCATCTAATTCCGCGAAAAGAAACACGAAATTTCAATTATCTCGAAATTTCGTGGCATAGGGCGTAATAAATTAAAAACGCCATAAGAATCTAGGTGACCTCTCGGGTCACGGGTGGGCTGCTATCGAGCTTTTCCGTGAAACGCGGATTTGACCCAAGACCCACGGCTCGCGGCGATTGATAAAATTAAGGCTCTGGAAGGGACTGTCAAAGAGCAAGGTGATAGCGTACTCGCCAATGAATAGCCGCTAAATAAAAATTGCTCATAGACAATGACGACTTTTGGGGAAACTCACCAGGGGATAGGCAGAAAATCAAAGCCTACGTCACGATCAGAAGAGAGCTCCACCAATCAAATTAGATTAAAACATAATCCTGCCTCCTTAATTTTGTATAAAAATCGCGACTTTGCGCACTTGGAGGCACTTCTGATCCAGTCCGAGACGTTTTATCGTGAAGCCATTTTTACCAGCCTTTTACTTGAACGTGAAACAGATTTTTGTTGCTCCCGCGGTTTCAATAAATCGCGAGTAGATTCTGTGCCCGTGTCCATCACTCCGCAGTAACCGAGAGTCTAGAGGAATCCACCAATCAACCTTGCTGCTGCAATTATACGTTTCACGTTCCGAGAACTAATTGCTACCAACAGTAAGTCCAAGATATCGGTTAACCTTTTCCTTATCTATATATATTTACCAAATATATATATGTATATACATTATACGAGAATACATATATATATATATATTTACATATTTTATCTTTAAAATCTTCCCTCATTTCAAAATCATAAACTAATTTTAGTGAATTCGCAAATACGCCGCCGCAAGTCTTTGGGAACACTTATCCGGAATCGGATAAATCGGAGTAGGCGCGCCCGTATAGTGGAGCGACAGCTCCTCTCTTCATTTTTAAGATGCGAACGGCCTCCGCTTATCGACCATCCCGTACTTGATTCTCCTCCTTCGCCATCTCCCTCACCTGCCTGTTGTCCGCTTACGTATCGGGTGTTCCCCGATACCCCAGAATCATCCCCCTTCCTAGAACCTTCCTATAGCTATACCATTACCTGCTAAACAAGCATTCGACGAAACAAAATTCGCAATAATCAAATCTGACGCAGAGCACATCGGAATAAGCGAAGACACCGATAGCTTCTATGAATTCCGAGAAGGGGAGTTGCGCGAATGCATATCATCTAGCGCCGTATTTATCTGCCCAGCTACCTTTCCTTTGAAGAAGATAAGGCAAGCGACGAGTTGTAATATTCAACTTTTGCTAAATAAAAATATAGAAACGGAGTATTGCAACATAATATTACAAAATTTACGAGAGACATACTGGAAGGCTCTAACCACGCCCGGAAACTGGATTATACTGCAAAGAAGCGAGAAATAATTCGTATAGAGTGCCAACACAGCAACCAGGTAGAAATAGATAATTCTGGCGTTATCTCTGTACGCCAAGGATGCAAAATCAAAGCAGGAACGACCACTATGAGTCATCCATCTATTCGCACCATAGAATTTGCACAGCATTATACTCCAACAAGCAACCTAAGTATTTTACAGCTGTACGAACCCGTTCGTGAAAAATATCAAATCGACCTAACGGAAGCAGCACGTGAATTATGGACAGCGAACGATAGCCACGTATTAACAACTTTCGATGACATCATCGAGAAGGCCCGTCAAATCAAGGACAGGAGGGTGCGAGAACAAAGGTATATCGCTTACAGCGCTATGGGATGTGGAATGAGTATTCTAGGAATACTTATGATCACCTTCTGGCTGATAAGTCGGACTTCCTGGATTAGCAGTACCACGAATCTGCTTTATGCACGATGCTGCAGTAAGAAAGAAACTAAGGGATCTACCCCTGACCCCTCAGAAGAGAATAAAAGCCGAGACATCAAGGATCAAGACGCACAGTCTGACCAGAGAGCCCATGAAGAAGATTCAGCGGCAGGTAACAGCAGAAGTGACAGCAAGCATATTAACAATCAGGAAGAGAACCGTAAGTGATCGAATCCGAAAGACTATGAGCCAACCGTCTCTTTGGTACGATTACTTTCAGTATGCGACACGGCGACAACAGTACCTATCATCGACGCTGGCATAGGATTCTAGGACGACTGCGCCGGATAACTCTGACCATGGCCAACGACGTCCCCATGGACTACACCGCAGGGCGATCTTACCGACGCTCTCCTCCAGAGCAGGTTCCTTCTGAGGAACTTGCGGAGTTCTGAGAGGGATCACCAACCTTCAATTTCTCCCCGGTTCCTTTCGCATACCGAGAGGAACCTCTCGATAGAATTGGTTCCCCCGCCCTCTCTACTTCCACCACGCTCTACCGTGACCGATCACCTTCTCCCTCCTTCTCTGACTCGAGTATCGAAATACTCGAGGAATTCCCCCCCCCCCCGAACTTCATCCCCTACCATAAAGATAGTTTATGAATATATAGAATTATAGTTATTTAGCAACCATTCATTGTACGTAATCATAGTCTTACCAAACCGCAAATTTTAAATATTTCTTTAAAATAATTCTGAACATTCTACATTAATAACTATGTTACTAAATTAGTTTATTTATTTTATATCTTGTTTTTTGTACTCACACATGCATATTCCATAATCTTTCTCTATAATTTGATGTAAAATATTAGTTGACTCGCCAAATGTATTTTAACGGCGAAACAGATCTTTATAGAAATCCTCCCCGACACTCTGAATCTATGTAACACTCATACCTGAACAAATGCAACTCTACACTCACACACCACACTCCCACGTATTTTATATATAATTTTTAAATTGTAATAAAATTTTATTCTTTCTTTACTTGTAATAAATGTTCTAATTATTTTATAAAGTTAGACTCAATGTTTATTCCTTTATAAATCAGACCTCACCCCTCACTACCCCCTTAAAATCGCACAAGGTCCGATCCCCGGTAATAGGGATATTGTATCCTTGACCGAAATCAGGACCGCGGATGCACGAAACTCTCAGTAGGCGTATAATAATAGCGTTCCTTCTGGACGTTGACCCACGACTGAAGTTTCCCTGAAAAGTGCATTCGACTCGAGGCACGCGTCCCTTCTAGCGTGAACCCGAGATACCATAAGTGCTGGTCTACAACCTTGCTTTAAAAGGTATTTAAGCTCTAAGCTGTAAGAAATTGACCAATCACAGTCGAGTATTATCCTCACATTCCATTGTGATTGGTCAATTTCTTACGGCTTAGAGCTTAAATATCCTTTAAAGCAAGGTTGTAGACCAGCACTAAGATCTCGTTACGTCTTCCCATAACCCCCTCCCTAGGATAGCCTTTCCTTCGCTATCCGTCGAACCATATATACCTAAAACTCCCGGGTTTTGACGTAACAAATGTAATGTATCAAAACGACGAATAAATCCAGTTATTTCTGATATTACGCACTGTGATCTGCGTCTGACCCTCATAGCCTTGACTAATTCTCCTATTTTAATGTCGAGGGTCCTCATATTACTTCATTTATTATTTTAACTTTTCTTTGATAAAATTTTATTATGTTTTTTGAAGGAGTATAAATTCTTCTTTCGAGTACATGATAAAGATTCTTTCTAAAATATGTACATTTTAAGACTATTATCAAGAAAATATTCTTTCTTAAAGACAACCATTACTTATTAAAAGAAAAAAAGTAAATTAAGTAATCGCTTTTTTAAGCAGTACAATTGATATTTTCCTGTGTATGCATGTACACGTATGTACGTACGCCCAAAAATTTTTCTATGTTGTTAGAAAATTTTATTTCTATTTAAAAAAGGCGAGAAACTATCATCGCTCAAGACGGGGGCCCGGCTTTACGCGCCGCTCGTGCGTAATCATCGCCGCTTGTAGTAAACAATTGCCCGCGCGCCGACCGCGGGGCGGCCGCATCTCGCCGCGCGCTTGGATTTGGCGGTGGGCCGGGCCAATACGGCGATTTTTAATCATTAATAACTCATCAACTATTGCAAAAATTGCAAAATGGTACAGGACTTTTCGACTCAGTTTGGCTCGCTCTATCTAAATATGAGAAAAGTACCAAACATTCAGAAACACCCTGTATATTCCCACAAATAGTAAGTCCTAAATATTCGTTCACTCTAACTTTCAATTGCCTGCACACATATAAATGTATAACTATACAAGAAAACCACGTTTTTTCTTCTCTGATTTAATGCGGGGGTTTTATACCCAGGCACCAAATGGTACGGAGCAGGCAACCAGGCCGATACCAACGACGATTTGGGCTATCTTTCGAAGGAAGACACTTGTTGTAGAGAACACGATTACTGCCCATACTCGATACCGCTGTAAAAATTCATAAATGACTTTTGCAATACTTACAAATATACTATGTCGCATTGCGACTGCGACAACAAATTCTGCAAATGTTTGCGGAATGTTGATACCTTTGACGCCAATAACATCGAATGGATTTTCTTCACTTGGATCGACATGCAATGCTTCATATGGAGACAACCGTATGTTATAGCGTAGATGGCATATGCAATTATAGATCATATACTATGTCGCATTGCGATTGCGACGACAAATTCCGCAGATGTTTAGAGAATCTCAGTACCTGGGTGGTCAATAGCATTAGGCGGCTTTACTTCAATGTGCTCCAGATTCGCTGCTTCAAAGAGAGAGACGACCGTCCTCGCAGTGGCAAAGGTATTCTATACAAAAGTAAACTCGAGAAATTACAAATTTGACTTAGAGCCATAGTTTCAGACTTGGTAACCAAAGGCTTTAAGATTATGTCAACAACCAACATACTTAAGACATATTAAGACCGAGTATAAAAAAGATCCAACTGACGAGAAAAAGATGATAAAATCGCAAGTAAAACTCTGGCCTTTTATGCTCACTTTCGATAATTCGGAGTCAATAGACAAGATATACAAAATTAAAAACATTGCTTACCAGGTAGTTAAAATTGAAGCAATACGCAAAAATTCAACTCGAATCGTTCAATGTAAAAACTCCCAAGGATATAATCATGTATGCATCAGCTGTCATAGAAGGGCTCGCTGTGTCAAATGTGCCGGTGAACATCCCATTGGGTCTTGCTCCAAATCCACAGATACCAAACCTAAGTGTGCTAACTGTGGTAAAGAGCATACGGTCAACTATAGAAACTGTATTGTCGCAAAAACGCAAAAATAAAGCTAGTAATAGTAAGAGAATCGCTGGAAAGCAACTTAAGCAAATTGTTAGGGACCGACAAACTGAACAGAAGATGGAGGTAGTTGGAGACAAACAAATTGTATTAGAATCTAAAAATGTCAATCTTACTTATGCTGAGAAAACCGCACAAGGTAACTCAAAGACAAATAAAACATTACACAAAAGTGAAACGGAGAAAATTATGGAGACATTAGATAAATTAATAAGCCGTCAAGAACAACTAGAAAAACTTAACAAAATGAAATTCGACATGATCGAAAGTGAGCTGGTTAAAATCAAGAAAAAATAAAAATGGCGAGATTCATTCGTATATCAACCTGGAATGCAAACGGCTTACGCCAACATAAATCTGAACTTAAAATCTTTCTAGAAGAACAAAAAAAACGAACATCGCGAAGATGTTCAACGCAACAACTTCAACCGATCTACACAGATGGTTGAATCGAAACTTTAAATTAAACTCAAATAACACAGTAAATTCCTAAAATATTCCTAAACTTTTCTTCTTTCCTGAACTGCAATTCTTTAAAAATTCATGAAAATATACTTTAAGAATTTAGGAAGTTACTTGCACCATGATTCTAGTTCCCAAAAACTTCTTAGAGTATTCATTTTGAATTATTTCCTATCAACAAAATTTATACTTTATGAATTCAAGAGGATTATTGTTTTGCCCCTGGTTTTGCCCGTTCTAGACTGGAGGTCGCGGCTCATCCTAGTGAGTAGTGTAAACGGATAGAAATCATGGATAATCAATGATTTTTATCTGTCTATTGTTAACCTATTGTTAACGCTCCACCTATTAGCAAATCCGATGGCAAATGGGCCAGAAGCGACCAAGAAAAAGCTGATCTTCATGCTTGTTGACGTAATTGTAACAAAATTAATGTCTTTGTTCTATAGTAACAAACAAGGGTAAGATAAGAAAGAGATCTCAGGACGATGAAGAAATAGAAGAAATAGAAGTAGATGCAGAGTCTATTTCTCATGGTACATACATATATTAATTTATATCACACACATGCATACACGTACCCTCACACACATACACACACACACACACACACACAAACAAACAAACTATATATTAGGGTGCATCCCTAGATCACCACCTAAAATAACTTGATAAACATTAATTATACGGTAGACTTTTTCATATACAAATTATATCATTTTGAAGAGGGTATAAATATCAGGTGTATTTATTTTTTTCCCGTAAAATCAATATTTATCAAGTTATTTTAAATAGTATGTATGTGTTCTGCATGTATGAGTATATAACAATTTTTAGTTTTCTGTATAGAGTTTATAAAAAATGCTACTAACAAGTTTGTATAAAATTTTGCAGAAGAGAAGGACAAGTGTATAACCCATTTTAATTGGCTAAAATATAATACAGCACCATGGTTTATGGTACAAAATCATTGGGAGCATTCGCAAGTACTTAGACAAGAACGTATTGCAAAGCTACATGGTAACTTGCATACGTTATTTGTGGAATGGCCTGTTTTAAAGCAACCACTCGGATATACTTTGGTAACTATCTTCTATATAATTAACGTTCTTTATATAGCTGTTATCTACTGTAAAAATGTAATGTATTATTTGTTTCCTCTTACATTTCTTTTAAACAATTTTTCTCTTACTTAAGAAAAGAAATTTGAAGTTCAAAGAAAAACATACCTAAAAATATTAATGTCCACTTTCCCAGATTTCATTCTTTTAATATTTCAATAATAAAATCACTTTAGATGAGAGCACTTTAGATGAGATAACAGAAGGTAAAGCAAAAATATGATATGCATTGAAATATTTAAGAAAACTAGTATTTTTATTATTACATAAAACTTTTCTTCCATGTGTACTATATTCACTCTTTATTTTTACTAATGACAAAATATCAAAACTAAAGTTTACTAATAACGAATGGTTAATAATAAAAATTTTTTATCAGAGTCAAGAAGAGTTATACTCTTGTCACTATTGCCTGTAGTATGTCCTCCTCAAGCCAGAGTCAAATTTGATAAAAACAAATTACGGAAGCCAAGTATAGCTGAATCAATTTCAGGATTTATTTTACATGTTAAGGTATAGTACATTACAATGATTACACACAAAATCAATAATATAGCGCATGCATACGCCGCACACACGTACACATTTCATATTAAAAACATAAAGTTTCTTATTTTTCAGACACCAGGAGATATTGAAATAGAAATTCAACAGAAGAGAAATAAGGCACTAGAATTAAAACAAACTGTGCAACCATTTATTATTATCGTTGGTCTAAGTTTAAGACAAATAGACAGTTATTATGTCGTGGTTGACGATGTCTTATATAAATTAGACAACATTTTGAAAGCCATAGATATTTGCTTTAAAGTATTTATGGTATTAGATGCACAATATCCTATCGAATGTGAACAGGTATGGCTGTTTTTTCAACTGTACATTTATAAGCAACAAACTAAAAATGATAAAGTGATTAAATCAGTCCTAGAGTTTCACGAAAAAATTGATAATGCGTAAATAGTTGGAACGATTTCTATTAACACTGAATGAAAAGCACTTCTTTCATTTTCCATCAACGATGTTTTATTGTTCTTTGTGTACGTCTTCTTATACTAAAATTGACCTTCTTATTAACCATTTATCACATATACATAAATATTCTTCCAACCGATTTGTTTGTAAACAAAATAGTTGTTATCGAGAATTTCATAAATTAAGTAAGTTTAAAAAACATTTATTAAGTAAGCATGCTATTGATCAAAATATTAGTGCATCTCCTTAAAATAAATTTAACCCTTGTTTGCCACACTGGGATCAAATCAACCCCACGACCATATATTCCCTTAATTTTAAGTGCAGAAACCTATGGGGAGCGGGTCTATAGCGACATCTGTCAAAAAAAAAAAAATTTTTTTTGTAAAAACAGCCATTTTTTCATTCTTTGGGGACTATTTTAATTTTTTTATCATACATAATTTTAATTTTTGGCTATATAACCTACATAACTTTTAAAAGTAAGCTTTTAAGAAGTTCTAAAAAAATTGGCAAGTTAAAATATTGAATAGCTTATTTGTTATAACAATTTTTGTCGCTGGGGTAGATTCCACCCCAATGTGGCAAGTACGTGACATCTACAGAAGTGTGGCAAGTAAGGGTTAATTTGGAAAACACAGATTTAAATATTGAAAGCGTGCACACTCAAGATATAAGCAACAATAATGATAATTACCATAAAGTAAAACGCTACAATGATAATGGAAGCATCGTAATTAGTCATATAAAGGATCAGTTAAAAGAATCAGCGTCTTCTTTCATTTCAACTTTATATAATGAAAAAACTATACATAATCGTAATATTCAAAAAATAATAGATACAACAAAAGAATTTATAGAAGATGATATAATTTTAAATCTAAAGAAAAATGTAAGAAAAGTACTAGAAAAATCAAATATCGATAATCGCGAAATAATTTTAAATATAGAAGAAATATTTCATGCATATGAAAACCCTCTTTCGATGGTTTAGAATCAGAATATAAAAGACTTCAGTTTTTCAAAAACAGAGGTAGTTTCATAGAAGCTGAATCTTATGTAATCGGTACAAGAAACATTCGTAAACATGAAGGACAATTTTCACTTACACCTGTGAATGCGATTGGTCAATTTGTTTCAATTAAAAAAGTATTAAATGAATTGTTTAATATTCCAGGATTTTTAACAACAATATTAAATTATATGCACATTTTGTCTAAAAAAAGTAATGTAATTCATAATGTTATTCAAGGTAAAGTATACAAATGTTTGTTGAGACAGTTTTCAGCTGATTCTATAGTACTATCTTTTACTCTATTTTATGACGCTTTTGAAACACAGAATCCTTTAGGTACATGCAGGCAATCAGAAAATGGGCGCAATGTACTTTTCTTTGAATTGTATTCCACCACAATTTTCTTCAAAATTAGACAATATTTTCCACACTTTATTATGTAACGAAAAAGACAGAATAGAATTTGGAAACAAAAGTGCTTTCTTACCACTTATAAAAGAATTGAAGTATTTAGAAAATAATCCTGTATTCAGAACTGGTGATAACAAGGATATCTACGTTTGTCTTACGTTGATTACAGGTGACAATCTCGGAATACATGAGATTTGCGGTTTTGTAGAAAGTTTTGTTGCTAATTTTCCATGTCATGTCTGTAAAATGTCGCGTGATTTATTACGAGAAACGACTACTGAAATCGATGCCCTTTTACGAACAAAAACAAATTACGAAATGGATGTAAAATTAGGAGACGTATCAAAGACAGGCATAAATGAAGAATGCATTTTCAATTGTTTACAAAACTTCAATTTATTCGATAATCTTGCATTCGATATTATGCATGATATCTTTGAGGGTGTGTGTCAATATAATTTGTCTCAGTTACTCTTACATTATATGAAGCTAAACTTTTTACGCTTGACGAACTAAATAATCAATTACATATATTTAATTTTGGCCTCGAAGATGGAGTAAACCGTCCACCTTCTTTAAAAAAAGAAAAGTTAAAAAAATATCGTTTGGGTTTCTCTGTGTCCAAGACAATTTATTTTGTAAAGTACTTTGGATTGCTAATTGGTGATTTGATATCGGAGAATGATAAATATTGGAATTTATATGTATCTTTAAGAGCTATTATCGATATACTCATGGCACGATCAGTAACAACTGCAGACATTGAATATTTAAACATTTTGATTACAGAACATTTAGAAATTTACATCAATTTATTTGGAAAAACTTTGAAAGTAAAGTATCATAACATGCTTCATTATCATCGAGCTATAAGGAAATTTGGACCATTAATTAACATCTGGTGTATGCGTTTTGAAGCTAATCACCAAAAGCTCAAAGCGTATGCGCGTACCCTTATGGAAAAATACACTCAACTTTTGGTGTTAACCGTTAAAAAAACACCAAAAAAAAACCTCAAAGTTGGGTGTGATTTCGGACCGCCAATTGAAGGTTAACCATCATTTGAATGTTAACCTTCAATTGGCGGTCCAAAATCACACCCAACTTAAAGGTTTTTCTTTGGATGATGGTTAACCTTCAAGTGATGGTTAACTTCTTCAATTAAGGGTTAATCCTTAAAAATGATTATGCTCCCATTATAATATCTCGTCAGCCAGTTATTGTTATGCGGTGGAAATAACAAATAATATTGTAACCTGTAAACCAGAACAGATTAATAATAAATGTATTTTCTTACCTGGCGATAATCATACAGCAAATTACGTAATGCCCTTAGTAAATAATAAAGAAACAGATTGATTTAATTACTATGTGTTGTAATATTTATGTTACTTAATATTTATATTTTGAAATAATGCGTAGACTATAATTTAAAAAAAAACAATATACGTGAAATTTATGTAAAGTATATTATATATTAAATAAGACGAATTCGTCAGTAGAAGCAACTATTCTGTATTTATTTGTACAAAATACCTTCAATTCACATAATAGTAATATAATTTTTTTGAAATATAATTTATTAATTATAATTTATAATAACATTTAGTGTTTACAAATTAATAATAATAATATTTAAATTTCAATTTTAATTACAGTTATATGTTATAAATTAATATAAATATTTATTAAAAAATAGTTTAAACAAAATAATAATATATTACTTTTTATCCTTTTATTTATGTTTTACTTTTATTTTATTTTGTATTATATTATTGCAATTATTTTATCAGTCGACTATACTGTACAATTATATCCAGCTACTACTAATTAATACTCGATTAATAATAATAAGGGCCGTCAATTGATACTTAACGAAGATTAACACAATAACATTTAAACGACACCCAACGATAAAGGGATCATGGCGACACTAATTAAATCGACATAGAACATTAAAGGTTAACACCCTGTTAATACCAAACCAACATCCAACGATGAGGATCAATACATGTGACTCTGCAAACACAATTACAAATCACCCATTGTTTTTCAAATTTCAAAGATGTTTACCAAATTCGTCGTTACTATTAGTGAAATGGATTAAAATAAATAATTATACGTACAAACCTAATATGATTTTAAGTTTAGGAGTCCAAGCTATTTTACCTTCTTTCGGGATTATTACAGTTATTACTGTTAATGAAAATGAAGAGTTTTATTTTGTAATTAACAAATTTGAAACCCTTGGATTCTCTTCTCATTTTTATGCTTATGAAGTGATTCCAACCAAACACTTTTTGCTTTTAAAATCGCAAGATATATGTACATTTAGTTCTTTTCCCTCAGTTAAAAAAATTCGAGATGGTAATTTGTACGTAGTATACGATTAATTGTGAAAACTGAAAAATTATGTTTAATTGAATCCATTTCATTAATTAAAGTTTATTTAGTTTATATATTATAAAAATGATATTATTCAATTATAAAAGTACATCAATAAATTGTTTTAATTCTATTTACTAATTATGTATGCGTTAATATATATATATATATATATATATATATATATATATATATATATATATATATATATATATATATACTGTAAAAGACACACATGTATATATGTGTACACACACGCACAAATATGTAATAAATTCATTTAATATGCTGTATTTGTACACTTTTTTTACCTACAAATTTCAGCTGTTAAAGGTTACAATACGTATTTTATATATACAGGGTGTTTCAGAAATAGGTGGCCAAACTTTAGGAGCATATTCTACTCACTATAAGAATGAAAAAAAGTCATAAACATGGTTCCGGGAACGCTTCCTTTCCAAGTTATAACATCCTATTTATAACAAACATGTTTATGACTTTTAATGAGTAGAATATGCTCCTAAAGTTTAGCCACCTATTTCTGAAACACCCTGTATATATATTGCACATATAAATCGTAAGAAAATTAATACCTTGAAACAAAATGTTCGGTTGAAGTAATTAAAAAATTTAGTTGCAATAACTAAATAAATGATAAAAAATTAATACCTTTAAACAAAATGTTTGGTTAAAGTAATTAAAAAATTTAGTTGCAATAACTAAATAAAGCATAAAAAAAATAATACCTTTAAACAAAATATTTGGTTAAAGTAATTAAAAAGTTTAGTTGCAATAACAGAATTTACGTTACTAAACACTTTTGTTTACATAACAAAAGTCATATAGTAATAGATTTTTTGTTGTTACAACCAAAGTATTACGTTATAAGAACCAAATGTAGTCAACAAAGATATTTGTTTACAGCAACTAAACAGTTTTGTTGGGCATATTTCAACCAAAAAATTTTGTCATTACAACAATATTTTGGTTCATACAACAAATCATTTTTCCTAGTGTGCTAATCACTTTGAGAGTGTATTTCAACCACACGAACCACATGACAGCCATACTGTAGATTTTGATCAAACCGTGATGAAGTGTGTAAAGAAGATATCCGTATTAAACATATCTCTCCTAAGGAAACTAATAGAAGAGAAATAAATTGTTTAAATTCAAAAAAAGCCTCGATAGCGCCGCAACAATGTATATACGGCATATGCAATAACTCACCATTTACTCGCTCGCATTGCGATTGCGACGCCAAATTCCGTAGATGTTTACAGAATTTAAAAAAAAAAACCTCAAAAAGGCTTCGATCTCATCACTGTTCAAATGTTAAAGGAATTACCGCACAAAGGAATCATGAAAATGACTCACTTATTTAATGCGTCTTTACGATTGAGATATTTTTCTAAACAATGGAAAATAGCCGAAGTAATAACAATACCAAAACCTAGTAAATCTCTGGATAAAATCACTTCGTTTAGACCGATATCACTTCTTCCAGTCATAGCGTTAGCATATCCCCTCATATTCGCTTACACTATCACCTATCGCAGAATGTGTCTACCAGGAACGTACACCTATAACCCTCACAAGATTTTAAGAAATTACACTACGCTATATAGTAGTGTAAATGTTGCCGCACTATGGAATTTCGACTAAAATCACATCCCAGTCTTCTTTGCCTAACGTGTTACGAAGCGATCGGTCTGTCAGAACCATCATGCGATGTAGAAATGTCTCACTTCTTGATTTACGGTCGCGCCGGTCGCGCAATGGATGTGGACAAAATATAATAAGAAGTCGCTGCGCGGCAACTTGTTCAAAATACTTTAACGCCTTCATGAAATTAGTCGATATAATGCGAGGAAGCGGACACGATCAACAAGAAATAATTAGATTCGCATATAACATTTTAAAAGATAGAATAGAAGCGTTCGAGCTGACCGATCCCGTCGCGGAGTAACCATATGTAACCATACACATTATTATAATCATATGTATTAAGATCAATCACTAACCTTAGCACAAGGCTTAAGCTATTAACATACCACACTTGTAACGATGCGCCCCTTACACCAAGGCATCGTTCCCGGCTACCATCCGCCGGATGCCGCCTGACCGATCCAATCTGCCGTCGGGCGAGGACAAAGCGCGGTGCGCCCACATTTTTAAACGTTTGAAACGCACCGTGTGCGCGGGAAACCGCCGCACCGGTGCCCTCCCGCGCGACGCCGACGAGCGCCGACGGGGACCGATTCCCGCCGAAGGCGGGAGCACGGAATCGCGCCGCTCCCGCCACCACGCGGCTCGCCTGACGATCGGCCTCCCCTCCCGTCGAACACGCCGCGCCAAACGGCATATATAAACCGGCGCGCTCGACGAGACGGGACCTTTTCGTCTCTACCGTTCCGACCGAAAACCTATCCTAGGCCACGTTCCGTAACGCGCATATGCGCGCATATGCGCGCATTTATCTATAGTATACGTGACGTTTACTATGTTCATGCGCGCATCATGCGAGAAACGGAACGCACCCCTAAGCTCCTAGGGCGACACGCAAGCCGAGGTCCAGAGTGTGGGTCTCGAGTGAGGGTTCTCAAGTGTCCCCGACGCCATCCTCCGTTCCGACGATTACGGCCAGACGCGGTCGAGCGTGCTCAGCCCCGCAGCGAGGGTTCTCACGACCGTAACGCCGGGACACCGCCATCCTAAACGTTCGCGCGTCCCGCCTATACGAAGTGCACGTGCACTCGCGTCCGTTGCATATAACGCGTTCCGTTCTCGCCTGCGACAAGATACCGCATCTCTGTACCGCGTTCCGTTCTTACCGTTGTATTATACCGCGATCCACATTACCGTTGTATTATACCGCGATTCACATCTCTGTACCGCGTTCCGTTCTTATCGTTGTATTATACCGCGATCCACATTGTATTATACCGCGATTCACGTCTCTGTCCCGCGTTCCGTTCTTACCGTTGTATTATACCGCGATCCACGAACTGCTGTACCGCGTTCCGCTCTTACCGGTGTAATATACCGCGATCTGCGAATTGATCGAGTCCCGCGTGGGATAAGATACCCGTCCTCTAGCCAGCCGAGTGCAGCTGCACTGCTGACCGTCGTAACATACCGCGTTCTGCCGCAACCGGGCGGCCGTTGCAATACACCGCGCTTGCGTGTAACGCCGAGTTCCGCCTGTCTGGCGACCGTTGTAATATACCGAGTCTGTGTGTACCACCGCATTTCGAGTGAATATAATAAACGATATCTGTACATTGCGAATTGGTTATTGTCTCTGGGCCTGTCATCAAACCCCTGATCCGGAAATCCCGTCCGCGTTCGATAAAGTCAGGCCGTTACATGGCGCCCGAACAGGGACTCGAACCCTGGACCCCCAGATCAATTATGACATATAAAAGTCACACAAGGCATATCCATTGTGACTTTTCCTCAGAGGAAAAGTCACAATGGATATGCCTTGTGTGACTTTTATATGTCATAATTGTGGCACAAATATAAGTTTTGGAAGGGTAATTTTATCAGTTAGCATTATTATAGTGGATGGTCTAATAGTTATTGAGTAGTGTCCTCGATGTGGAATCCTCATTCATTATCGACCAATCAACAATGGAATTTATTAATGATGATTTATTTGCTGATTATTATGATGAATTTGAACCATGTAATGGTGAAGATAGGGATAGAGGAAGTTATATTCCTAATCACCTGGCAGCTCCTATTACAAATGATTGTGAGTTCCTTAACAAATATGAAAAATTTATATGCCCCAGACATATCAAACTTAAAAAATTTATGAAAGAAAATTCTATTCATAGTGATATATACAAAACATGTCATGATCCGTATCTATGTATTAAAAATTTTATTGACCAGGAACCAATCGATATAAAAGATATGCATAAATGCTACAAGAAATTATTTGAAACATCTAAAGTTGGATATAAGGTTCATCTCGGGAATTATTTAGAAAATTGTTTGTCCATCACACAAGAATTTAAATTGAATGGAAATATAGACAATATATATGGTAAATTGATCAATGATAATGAACTTAAACAAGATTTCATCATAATGAAGAAAGTTGAGTTGATTAAAGAAAAATTGTGTTTGACAAAAGTTGAATATGGAAATACTATCACAATTCGTAATATGCATGCAGAGAGAGATATCTTCTTTTTTGATTGTGAGTCGCATGATTTTTGTATAGGTCCAACTAATTTATTATTATGTGTATTAGATATATATCAGAGTAGATTTTCATTAAACTTATATTGGAAACTATCAGACCTGAGAAATAAATATAAATACTCAATGACAACATT
This sequence comes from Temnothorax unifasciatus, assembly GCA_030770225.1. Lineage (NCBI taxonomy): Eukaryota > Metazoa > Arthropoda > Insecta > Hymenoptera > Formicidae > Temnothorax > Temnothorax unifasciatus. The sequence continues at coordinate 113,491 of JASTWK010000486.1, read as the reverse complement.
GGGAACTTCTCTTATAAATTGTTTTGAAGATCTAAGGAGAATTATGGGAAACAAAGTTTATAAAGTACTAGCTACTTGGGAGTCAATGATAGTAGGATTCACGATAAATGATGACAAACATGATCTTGGATTTAATAAATTATTTGACTCTACACATGATGAAGAGATAAAGGGGTTGCTTCAGGAATTTAAAATTCCATTTCCAAAAATTCTTTTGCCCGAATCTCGAGACAAAGATCTACTCAAATTGTATATAGAAATGACAGGAATAGTAAAACATTTTGGTCATCCCTGTTTAGATGTTCTTGATGGTTTCTCAACCGTGCGAGAACATGGAACTGAGCAAGTAGGTGTTGATATGAATGTGGTCAAATGTGCAACTGGGATTTTTACTAGGGACTTTATAAAAGAATATTATCAAAAGAAAAGAAAATGGCCACCTCTAAAACATTGTCCTAAAGAACTAATCAACTCATACAAAAATAACATTTACCCAGGTAGGAGGTTTGAAACAGATTATCATATATGGAATAAAATAGTTTTTGAAAAAATATTTGATTATGATTACAGTCCCGACACATCTGAATTATTAAAGGATTCAGCCGCAGCTCCTGATTATGACCAGTGGTTCATTCCTTATGATCCTTGTGCATTCATGCACTTATATGGAGTGAAAAAACCTAGAACCTTTGAGAAAATAAAACCCACTCGAGTTATAGAACGATTCTTGATAGGAAATGAATATGAATTAGAACAAAAGATATATGACATAAATAATAACTATTATAGCAAATTAGATCAAACTGCAGTTCTATGTAGTGTTGTGAGCGCACAACGATGTAGAGAGTAATTAATGCACTTGGCAACACCAAGTGCCTCCGATACGAAATCCGACCCTAGCGACAAACGTAAAATCCACATCCGCCGAAAAGACTGACGATTGCATCGGACGACCGATCATCCGATGCAATGCGACACGATCAAAAACGCTGACCGCGTAGGGCTAGCGCTAACTCGGGAGTCCCCGAGTTAGCAACAGCAAGCGGATACCGCGGAATCCGACGATCGGCGGGCAGTCGCTAATTAACATCAAAGCGGAGACGTGCGTCTGAGAACATACTGTCACTACTCCAATAATTATAAATCGTTGACTGTTACGCGAATATCGGGATTTGAAATAAAGGGGATTATTGTAACTTTGGGCAAATCAAATATATTTAACTGATTATTTCACACGTTGCGACGAGCTTTATTCTCCGACCCGAAATCTCCGAATCCTGTGCCGGCACTATCCCAGTCACGGCACAACAGTAGAAAAGAGCAAGAATTAAAAATTTCAGGTAGATTGTTTGTAAAACAAACTTATTTACAAAGATTAGTTCAAACCTCAATGGAACATAATATAGCTAAACAAGTGATGAAATATATTCCAGAACAAACAATGACCAACGGAGAGATACAGCAGATGAGACGATTAACTGACACAGCAAGAAAACAAAGCGAAATTTTAGAGATCTTAAATTTGGATTTGACAAAGTGGAATCTTAAATTCAGACATGCCTTAATATATTTATTTGGAAAAATACTTGATGACATGTTTGGTCTCAAGCAGCTTTATAAAACAAACCACTACTGGTTTCTTACAGCAAAGGTCTTTCATAATTCAAGATTATTTCCTCCGAACTATGATGAAAATAATGAACCAATTGAAGGAAATTACTTCTATACTACGCATTTAGGGGGAATGGAAGGCATGAGACAAAAACACTGGACAATAATTACCATAGCATTGATAAAGTATGCTGCTGAGATTTGCAATCTAGCAATAGATATAATGTGTCAGGGAGATAATCAGGTCGTTATGATTCGATATCAACCATCTCAAGTTAAAAACAAAAAAGAGATAAGAGAAAAATTCTTGAAAGTATTATCAGAGATATTGGGTAAAATCAATTTAAAATTAAAGTTAGAAGAAACTTGGTTTTCGATAAGGCTTTGTGAATTTGGGAAAGTTAGATACTTTGATAGAGAATCAATTAGTGCAGGGGTTAAGAAAATCTACAGATTGATTCCTGACATTAATGATGGAGTATGTTCTATAATATCATCACTATCAACTATAAATACAATCACAGAATCATTAGCCAAGTTTGACTACACTCCAGATTCAGCATTCATTATCAATCAGTTCCATATCTTAAATTACCTACACAGAAAGAATATATTGAAGTTGAGAGACTCAAACACAGAATGATCTCAATATTTGTTTCATCCTTCTGAATTTGGAGAGATAACACTATCTACTTTTCAATCCCACTTTGTAAGAGGAAATGACGACAAATTACCAATATGGCTTGGAATATTTATGACATTGAAGAGAGTCATGCCAGAGATATTCAATAGAGTGATCAGTTTAAACAACTTCCAAAAGAGGTTAGGACCCCCTGATATTCGGAAATTGATTGAAGATATATTCTCATTAAATGTTGAAAATCTTGTTACTATTGAAAACCTGTTTAAAATTATGGCATTAGAGCATATAACCTCAAATAAAGTTTCCAACCCTGAAGTGAGAAAATTATTTGAGGGATCCACAAATTACTCAATAGAGGACCTCATAGAAATTTTAAAAAATATGAAGCCGATGATTCTATCATTAGCTCACGAGATTGTCAGGAATTCGAATGCAGGAATATTAAATTCTTTAAGAACAAAATTCACAAATATTCAAACAATAAACAAAATAACACAGTTTATCATAAAGATTTCTTAGACATGATAAAAACTAACAACAAAAAGCTAGTAAGAATACTTAAAAGTAGAAAGTTACGTATAGAGAATCAAAAATCAAAAGAACTTTTTGAAAAATATCATTGCCCCACACAATTGGCAAGAATCTTAAGAAAAGATCATTGGGGTATAGATATGATAGGGGAAACACGTTCAAACCCCTGCCATCAATTTTATATTAAACCTGTTGATCTTTGTTCGAATTTTGAATTAAAAAAAAAACTCAATTCAGGCACTTCGAAAGGGGGGGTGGTGTAACGATGCGCCCCTACACCAAGGCATCGTTCCCGGCTACCATCCGCCGGATGCCGCCCGACCGATCTTCCGTCGGGCGAGGACAGGGCGCGGTGCGCCCACATTTTTAAACGTTTGAAACGCACCGTGTGCGCGGGAAACCGCCGCACCGGTGCCCTCCCGCGCGACGCCGATGAGCGCCGACGGGGACCGATTCCCGCCGAAGGCGGGAGCACGGAATCGCGCCGCTCCCGCCACCGCGCGGCTCGTCTGACGATCGGCCTCCCCTCCCGCCGAACACGCCGCGCCAAGCGGCATATATAAACCGGCGCGCTCGACGAGACGGGACCTTTTTCGTCTCTACCGTTCCGACCGAAAACCTATCCTAAGCTCCTAGGGCGACACGCAAGCCGAGGTCCAGAGTGTGGGTCTCAAGTGAAGGTTCTCAAGTGTCCCCGACGCCATCCTCTGTTCCGACGATTACGGCCAGACGCGGTCGAGCGTGCTCAGCCCCGCAGCGAGGGTTCTCACGACCGTAACGCCGGGACACCGCCATCCTAAACGTTCGCGCGTCCCGCCTATACGAAGTGCACGTGCACTCGCGTCCGTTGCATATAACGCGTTCCGTTCTCGCCTGCGACAAGATACCGCATCTCTGTACCGCGTTCCGCTCTTACCGGTGTAATATACCGCGCTCTGCGAATTGATCGAGTCCCGCGTGGGATAAGATACCCGTTCTCTAGCCAGCCGAGTGCAGCTGCACTGCTGACCGTCGTAACATACCGCGTTCCGCCGCAACCGGGCGGCCGTTGCAATACACCGCGCTTGCGTGTAACGCCGAGTTCCGCCTCTCTGGCGACCGTTGTAATATACCGAGTCTGTGTGTACCACCGCATTTCGAGTGAATATAATAAACGATATTTGTACATTGCGAATTGGTTATTGTCTCTGGGCCTGTCATCGAACCCCTGATCCGGAAATCCCGTCCGCGTTCGATAAAGTCAGGCCGTTACACACTAACTCCAAGCGCATTATAGTTTAGTTATGTAGTCGCATTACACTAGGCGGATAATCCTATCCGCACCTACAAAAAAAAGTGTGCAAATAGAAACTTGCACATTGCTTCCTCATAGTTTTAAGTGTGCAAGTAGAAACTTGCACATTGCTTCCTCATAGTTTTTAAGTGTGCAAGTAGAAACCTGCACATTACTTAATTATAGTTTTTAAGTGTGCAAGTAGAAACCTTCGCTCACAAAGCTCCTCTATGAGAAAGCCGGGCCTTGATTTAATTCGATGTATAATTATTAGTATTTATTTGTTTTGGCTTCCTCATAGAGGAAGCTTTGTAAGCGAAGGTTTCTACTTGAACACTTAAAAACTATAAAGAAGCAATGTGCAGGTTTCTACTTGCACATTTAAAAACCATAAAGTTTTAGCTGTTTTATCCGTCAAAATCGTTTCTTCCCATAAGAATACGTGTAAAATCAGTGAAAATTAAAATCGTTATATCTCAGCAACTTTAGTGGATTCGTTTCTACTTTTTTGTAGCACATCTGGAAGACTAAAAAAACATTCTCACAAATTTTTATCCACTTGGTAGCGCTTTGAAAATAGGTCCCATACATCCTTAAAAACTATGAAGAAGCAATGTGCAAGTTTCTACTTGCACACTTTTTTTATTGTGATAAGGTTTATTGCGACTGATATCTATTATACTATTATAATAACAGGACCGTCTTATCATCCCATCCCTAACCAACAAGAAAATAGACTGGAAAAATTAGTCAACCTATCTTGAAAAAAATATCACCCTTAATGTTCCGCTCAAAACTAAAAACATGATCAGATTGAAAATGAAGCAAAACTATTTACAGAACAGCTTCAACAAGCAGCTAAAGCAAATACTCCGATCATTAAACAAACAACATCTGGAACAAATCGTTCTGTTGAAATAAAAGAAATGCTTAAAGAAAAAAAGAAAGCGCGCAGAAACTGGCAGAAAACATGAGATCCTGAGCGTAAAACTATTTTCAATAGAATAAATAATAAACTAAAAAGATTTACATATGAAATCAAAAACCAAGAGATAGCAAGGTATCTTCAAGGACTTTCAGCCAAAAAAGATACCAATTATTCCCTTTGAAAAGCAACAAAATGTATTAGAAGACCTATTGTTAACGCTCCACCTATTAAGAAATCTGATGGCAAATGAGCCAGAAGCAACCAAGAAAAAGCTGATCTTTATGTTAATCACTTGGAGAGTGTATTTCAACCACACAAACTATACAGCCATACTGTAGATTTTGATCAAACCGATGAAGTGTATAAAGAAGTTATCCATATTAAACATATCTCTCCTAAGGAAACTAGAAGAGAAATCAATTGTTTGATAGTCTTATTGGCCTCTTAAAAAAAAAGAAATCAACAAATTGTTACGTACGGGGTTCGGTTATATATTTGTATTACGCTTCTTTCCGACTATAACTTTCTTGTAATATCATTCGAATGCGCTGAGTGAGAATTACGTGCTCCGTAATGCGAGGGAGTTTGCGCGAGGAAACTACTGGTGCCGATTATACCACTTTAAATTATACACTTTATGGCACTCCCCGAGAAATTCTACCCCTATTTTATATACTTTTGGTAAAAATCCGATCTAATAGTTTTTAAGTTAAAAACGTACACCACGTTCAAACATACACCACCCGTAAGAATTTTATATATTAGTATAGATTATATTATTATATATATTATTTTATATAATTAATATTTTACACGCATTAAAAAGATTATGATGGTTCGATTCTATTATTTTTATTATATTATAGATTTCTAAAGGTTATACATATATTACATTTGTCGTACGACAAATATCTATAGATACATACATCGTGCCCCGCAAAAATATTAAAATTTGACGCAAATTTATGTCTTAAGGCATTAATGTACCAGAATATGCACGTGAATCTGCACGTGAATATAAATATATTCTTATAATAAGATTAATAAAGAAAATAAGAAATAAGAAAATAAATAATACCTTTTCATATAATGTTATTTGCAGGGAATATTGGATTAAATCCTTGTGCCACGAGTACTCCTAACAAAAATGGTACATTAAAACCAAGTTGTTCCAAAACAGTCGAAGAAAATAGTTAGTGATGTTTTTTATTTTAGCATTGTCATAAGCATACCGAAATATTTATATACTTCTTTTTTTACAGCAAATAATGACGAGATTCCAGTCTCATGAAGATGATTTTATTGTCATGATGATCGAGAAAGAGATATGTTCGACAGGACATATGAGCCGCATATGGATATGGATATGGTATTAATTGTTCTGATCATCTGATTGTGTGTAAGTCAGTTTGTGTACACCCTCTTTTTATATATCAATTACAACTTCTTTGATTCTTCTTTACATTTTAATTTAGTTTTTCACAGCGAGTTCAGAAGCTGATAAAAACAGAAGTCTGGAGAACATAACTGAAGAGGAAGAACCAAATAAGGACGACCCAGTTCAAACATATACAGCCGCCGATACAGATGGAAAAAGAACAGGCGTCATAGGTACCATTGGTAATTATGCATAAAAAGACCGCACTCGCCCATGACCTTGACCTTGACATATGTTGTCAAGGTCACCCTCCTGAGTGACCTTCAGAAGGTTTTAGCCGGCGATCGTTATTCGTTAAAAAGTTATTAACAAAAAAAGGTTCGAAAATATAGCAGCTATTTTGAAAGGTATAAACGACTAATATTACGTTTTTTTTTTAAAGCAGAGAATACTTTATTTCGCGAGAAAGTCGCTGCTTTACCAAAACACAACATTTAAAGCAGTAAATTGTTGATAAATTGAACAAAAAAAGAAATTACAGGACGAAATGATAATAATTACTATAATATCAGTATAACTTGCTTGCGGTACAAGATGTCGTTGGAAATGCGAATACTTGGCCTAAATTTATTCATAAGAATTTTTACATGACATTTTGACATTTACTAAAAGAAGCGTACACAAGTGAGCGAAAACGAAATGTCAAAGATAGGTTTCGTTATTTAAATCACGAGGTAATACTTTTATTTTTTGATCACTATATTAAATATGTATATTTATTAAATATTTTTCATAAATTTATAGGAATTTGGGCGAAATTGACGTAGTCGAGTTTACAGCTACAGTGTCTATTTCAAAGAAATGTTGGATTTAAATTTTAAACCGCGTAAAAATTATTAATAAAGTAATAATTCTTATAATATATTATACTATTATTTCGTCCTGTAATTTCTTTTTTTGGTAAAGCAGTGATTTCTCACGAAATAAAGTATTCTCTGCTTTAACAAAGACTTCAATTTATCAACAATTTACTGCTTTAAATGTTGTGTTTTGGTAAAGCAGCGACTTTCTCGCGAAATGAAGTATTCTCTGCTTTAAAAAAAACGTAATATTAGTCGTTTATGCCTCTCAATACTCAAAATAGCTGCTATATTTTCGAACCTTTTTTTGTTAATAACTTTTTAACGAATAACGACCGCCGGCTAAAACCTTTTGAAGGTCACTCAGGAGGGTGACCTTGACAACATATGTCAAGGTCAAGGTCATGGGCGAGTGCGGTCTTTTTATGCATAATTACCAGATTTATATATCAACACAATATTAAATACAACATAATATTAAATATATTTTAAAATTAAACATGTAATAAAGTTAATAAGAATAACGGGAACGCCTAAAAGCGCTACTTGGACGCACAAGGTGAAGATTTTATTTAATAAATCAAATTAAAGTTAAAAACAATTAAAAATTAAATGGCATATATTACATTTCTAGCTGACTGCCACGTTTATTTATATAACAAAAATCGTTCGATAAGATCTTGCAAGCAACGCTTATTCCTTTCCCCTTTTTCTCGAATTTTTAACAATAAGTTACCGAATTTGAAATATTTACATGATCTTCATGTAATCTTTACTATGGCAACACTGCTTTTTACTATATGAATAAAGTAACGCTGTTGAAAACGCTGTTTTAAAGTGGAAAGAGTTAATTTTTACTATAATGTACAGGAAAAACTTATTTCGTACATATTTTTTACTTTTTTTTTGTAATTCTAACTTTTATCCAGCAAGTTTTTGCTTTGAGACATAAAAATGTTTACTATGAGAAAGCGTAAAAACTGCGTTGCTTTATTGTTTTTAAAACAATGGCCATAGCATTTAAACTTATAATTCCTTGATGGTCCGCAGTTAGTGAGATAGCATAGTAATATTTAATATAAAATTTTCTCCGTGTAGAGAGACCAGTGATAAAGAATGCGCCAAGCGAGTGATGGAAAAATTAATGTCCAATCATGTTGGTACCTTTTACAGTTGGCAGGGAAGTGGCGGAAAGAAAGATTCATTTAAAAACACTGTTATGATGGAGACTGTAAGACGTAAGTATCTTTTAATTCTGTTATGTTTATACTCTACTCGTGCCAGTCGTGCCACCAAAACTGTTTTTATCTTCCGCGGTTGCAATAAAGAAACTTCGTCATGATGTGGATATGGGTACTGCTGAAGACGCAATAAAAGACTGGCTCAAATCAAGAAAATTTACCAAGAATAATGCTATTCCTAATATTGAATAGAATCTAAAAAAAAAATTTATGTGTCCATTTTATTTTTAAGATATTTGTAATAAGTCTTAAATAAAAAACGTCTAGTTATATATATGTTTGGCAAGCATCACACCAAATCAGACAAAGTTAAAATATAAGCTAGAATCACATCGTATCAGACAAGACCGTCTCAGTAAAAAATTTTTAAGATAAAAAAATTTTAAATTACCATCAGTTTTTGTCTTAAAAACTTTTGACTGAGACAGTCTTGTCTGATACGATGTGGATTCGTTACCTCACAAAAAAAAATTTGACTCACCAACTCGATGCGCAACAGACGGAGTTATACAGCCACGTAGCTACGATGATACTGTAACATGATACAAACATAAGATTCAAATTTAAAAAATGCTCAAAATAATCAACATTTCAAAAGATAATTTTTACGCGTCTCTAATTTGTCTTTTAATGAGATATTTAGCAATAATTTAGTTATTTACCGAAAAAGATCTTTACAAGAATAAAATTTTGAATAATTTCTCGTTTTGTAATTATTTCTAATTTATCGAGATAACAATTCGAATAAATAAAAAAGAACTATTAATTTTTATCAGATAAGAGATGATACTCACCCCAAGATTGCTCCGCCGATGCCCGATGTCTCTCTCAGACCTCCTCCTCCTCTCAGGACGTCAGGCCTTCTCCTCTCACCGCACAGGACACTCGCGAGAAACACTCGCGGATAATAAATTACAATCGCGCGCGGACTAATTTCAGTAAAAGTAAAAGTCTTTCTCGCGCGATATTTTACGGCACTCCCGTATAAAAAAATCCTTTAGTCCGATTACTTGAACGGCACTCCCGAAGCAAACGCGACGAACCGGCTACGGTTCGTTTATTCAATTAAATCGGCGGACGAGGGTACGTTAGCTTCCCCGTCTTTGGATTTTTATCCAAGCAGAACAAGAGTTTTGCTTGGGTAAAATCCTCGTACTGGGTACTAGGCCTTCCCACCTCGCCAAGGTCGTACCCATGGGAAGGAAGTATTTTACTCTGTAATATAAAAGCAGTAGGTAACATAAATTTTTCGTGCAAATTTGAAGGAGTCTCGACGCCGATTGCCCCGATTTGTTCCGCGTTCATCATCGCGTTACCGACGTTACGTTAATGGGCGACAAAATATCCCGAGATGTCGGCATGTATGTGAAGTTAGCCCCGCACTTTTTGAATTTTCAGTTTTTTTTTATTGTGCCGTATTGTGCTACGTTTGTGCTGTATTGTGCCGCAAACCGCAACTCCGTAACTCAAAGCGTATTCGAGAAAATTAAAAAAAACAAAATTTTTGATAGCCCCGCACTTTTCGAATTTTCAGTTTTTTTTTATTGTGCCGTATTGTGCTGGATTTGTGCTGACTTGTGCCGCAAACGAGAGATTGATAACTTCGATAACAATTAAGAAAAAAAATAAAAACAAAATTATACTAGCCCCGCACTTTTATCGAAATAAACCCATTTTTTTTTGTTGATAGATAATAATTTGTGCCACGTTGTGCCGTTGGAACTAACTCGATATCTCTTTTCGTTGGGCAGATAAAAAATATTAAATTTTTAAACAAAATAACAAATAATTACTTTTAAAACGCATTTATCAAACTTCTGTAAACTGTGCTAAGTTTCGCTAGATGAGTACAACAAAGAAATGACCAAAAATGCATAGAAAGTTGCAGGGGTTGAAAATAATGGGCTAAGGGAGGGGGAGAAATGGAGGTGAGAAAAAAAATTTTACAATTTAAAATTTTTTAAAATTGTGCCGGGTTGTGCTCAAAGAGTACAATAACTTTTCTTAATGACAAAATGTCCGCAAGTCGTTAGTTTTCGCAGCACAACCATCTAGAGAAAACAGATTTTAGGAATTCCAAATTTCAAATCGCTTTAACTTTTGAATCGTGACAGGGAATGAAATTTTGCGACTTGTGCTGAGTTGTGCTGGACGGGCACAACAAGAAAACGGCTAAAAAAGAATCGAAAGTAGCAGGGGTTGAAAATAATGAGCCAAAGGGGACGGGGGTGAGAAAAAAAATTCGCATTTTCAAATTTTTTAAAATTGTGCCGGATTGTGCTAGGCGAGAACAATAACTTTTGTTAATGACAAAATGTCCGCAAGTCGTTAGTTTTCGCAGCACAACCATCTAGAGAAAACAGATTTTAGGAATTCCAAATTTCAAATCGCTTTAACTTTTGAACCGTGGATTTTTTTTTAGCCGTTTTCTTGTTGTGCCCGTCCAGCACAACTCAGCACAAGTCGCAAAATTTCATTCCCTGTCACGGTTCAAAAGTTATAGCGATTTGAAAATTGGAATTCCTAAAAACTGCTTTCTCTAGATGGTTGTGCTGCGAAAACTAACGACTTGCGGACATTTTGTCATTAACAAAAGTTATTGTTCTCGCCTAGCACAATCCGGCACAATTTTAAAAAATTTGAAAATGCGAATTTTTCTTCTCACCCCCGTCCCCTTTGGCTCATTATTTTCAACCCCTGCTACTTTCGATTCTTTTTTAGCCGTTTTCTTGTTGTGCCCGTCCAGCACAACTCAGCACAAGTCGCAAAATTTCATTCCCTGTCACGGTTCAAAAGTTAAAGCGATTTGAAATTTGGAATTCCTAAAATCTGCTTTCTCTAGATGGTTGTGCTGCGAAAACTAACGACTTGCGGACATTTTGTCATTAAGAAAAGTTATTGTACTCTCCGAGCACAACCCGGCACAATTTTAAAAAATTTTAAATTGTAAAATTTTTTTTCTTACCTCTATTTCTCCCCCTCCCTTAGCTCATTATTTTCAACCCTTGCAACTTTCTATGCATTTTTGGCCATTTCTTTGTTGTACTCATCTAGCGAAACTTAGCACAGTTTACAGAAGTTTGATAAATGCGTTTTAAAAATAATTATTTGTTATTTTGTTTAAAAATTTAATATTTTTTATCTGCCCAACGAAAAGAGATATCGAGTTAGTTCCAACGGCACAACGTGGCACAAATTATTATCTATCAACAAAAAAAAATGGGTTTATTTCGATAAAAGTGCGGGGCTAGTATAATTTTGTTTTTATTTTTTTTCTTAATTGTTATCGAAGTTATCAATCTCTCGTTTGCGGCACAAGTCAGCACAAATCCAGCACAATACGGCACAATAAAAAAAAACTAAAATTCGAAAAGTGCGGGGCTATCAAAAATTTTGTTTTTTTTAATTTTCTCGAATACGCTTTCAGTTACGGAGTTGCGGTTTGCGGCACAATACAGCACAAACGTAGCACAATACGGCACAATAAAAAAAACTGAAATTTCAAAAAGTGCGGGGCTAACTTCACATACATCGAGATGTCGGCAACTTGGCGCAATATTACGCAAGTCGAACGGACGGTTAATAAAGACACGCACTTGGTGAATCAAAAATACCGTGACTGCTGGCCGCTAACTTACGCGACGCGCGAGATATACGAGAATCGAGATTATGAAGCATTCACGAACGGGCGATCATGGCGGGACGAACGACTATCACCCGTGAATATCACAACAGAAATCGTTTACAATTGCCATACATACCTTTGCCTCGACGTCTCCGTCTCCGTTTCGACGTCTGGAGCGAGCGATTCGCGCGACACGTTCATTTCGAAAAACACTTGATACGTACACTCGTAAATTGTTGAACACACTCGCGTAGCGATTATTCCCGCGGCCCGCGAAACGAGAAAGCAGGAATAAGTACCAATCACTGAAACGAGCTCGTTCAGAAAACAGCACGAAGCACGAAGCGCAGTGACGGGCGCGCGCGGAGCACAAGCACTTCCTATACCTGTACGAAATTCCTCGAAAGAATGATAACTGAGTGACTTACGCAGATAACACTATTCCGAGCGTTGGGAGCAAGTGGTGACTTCGCTCATCGTCAGAAACAACGCCGAAAACACGCCGATGTCGCGAATCACTTCCCCCTGCGGCCGCGAACAGGCTGAGACTGGTTTATACGGGAGAGTCTCCTTCCGAAGAGCGCGACGACAAAACTGCTGACTCTAGAGATTATCGTGTGTAACTCGAACCGTCTCTCGGCGACGGCCGCGATTGTCTTCGCCGAACGCTTTAAGAAATATTTATAAATTCGCCGAAAGAAATATTTATAAATGTCAATTTTATAGTAAATATAATACAAGGCTATTTACTATCATATTTATATTGTGTTTACTTATCCAGAATTATTAAAAATGATTTATTTTGACAATAATATTTCTCTATTATATATAAATTTAAGTTGCATAAACTGTTTTTAAACAAAAATAAATATTTATATTCAGATTTTGTTCTTTTTAAAATCTTTTATTTGTATTAATCCGATTGATACTATAAATATATATAAACATATTATATTTGTAATTAAAAAAGATGTTTTGCATTAGATAAATTCATAATCATTGTTTTATTACTTTTATTTCTTTCTAAGCATGTATAAATATATGTGTTCATTAAAATTGACATTGATTTGATCATTATAAATATATTATAGATACCCATAATTTTATTCAAATTTATATTCAAATATGTCAGACTCATAAAAATGTCAACAAATTAATAAACGGCAAATACCAGTAAGACGCAGTACGTGGTGCGCAAATATAGAAATTATCAGTTAACAGAAGTTATTGTTTTGAATTTATAATATAAACTTTTATCATATTTTTGATAAAGCATATAATATTAAATTGTTTTAAGTTGCTTAGTTTTAATTTGGTCAATAATGTTGATTTATTTATTTTATAGTAATAAACTTTATCCTAAAATATTTACAAAGTTGAATTAAATATTTTTATATTGTCGTTATTTGGAATAAGCAATTCCTCTATTTCATGTTGAGAAACACTTGGAATATCTTTCAGTTGAAGATTATCCATATTATCTTCTTGTGTTTCTTCACAAGTTGTGTTATTACTATGTTGAAGAAAAGAAAAAAATTAGACGAAAATTAAAAAACAAAAAGGGTTTTTACATTTAGTATTTCTATTTGTTTGATGGAAAAATATTCGTATTATTATTTTAGAATACCAAATATTTTACGGGAAAGAAAAACAAATAGAGGTTTAGCAAAGTTTGTTTAAAATAATTAAAAATGTCCAGAACTATTTTAAAAAAGTTTTTAAGAAGTAAAACGTTTATTTATTGTAAATTTTAACTTTCGTAAAATATTGTCTGAATGTTATACACTGTGTACAATAAATGGAATTTTCGGAATAGATTCTTATTAGAATTATTTTATTTCCTATTGTGTGTTATAAAGAAGAAGAAATAAGTCTGATCAAAATTTATTCCGAGAAGTTCCATATAATGTGTGCAATTTCAAAACTTTGTTTTAAAATTCGTTTATTCTACTTACGTGGACGCACGAGCCGAAGGCGAGTGCGATCACCCGCACGCGTGTCCAATTTTCAACCCGCACGTGTTACACATACTATTTTATATCACACGTGCGTGGAAAGTGGCCCATTGCGCGCGTGTTTTTTGTGCGACAGATGGCCAATTCCACACATGAGAAATTTTCCTGTATGAACAGGATTTGGAGGGTTTCTCGTGTGTGGAATTGGCTGTTTGTCGCACAAGGGATGCGCGCGTAATGGACCGCTTTCCGCGCACGTGTGATATAAAGAAATTTTTTTCGATTAAGGATATTGAAACACAAATAAAGTCGTTTGAAGAAAAACAACTCCCAGGCGAAGCCCGGGTAACCAGCTAGTATTTAATAAAAATTAATATGTTAATTAAAAAAATTAAGTATATTTTATGCAAAATTAGAAAAAAAAGAAAACTTAAAATAATTCATAAGCAAAGAGAAGTTTCGGTCGAAGCGGATCTTGATGCTTAATAATATTTCACAATATCAATTATTATTAAATACATGTTTCAGTTTTTTAAATTGGCACAGCGTGTCAATATGGACTTTGTCGGACTTAAAACGCAATTGTGTAAACTGAAACTAGAAATAATATATTTCATATTAATTTGATATTGTCAAGTAAAATAATATACTAGAAGAATATTTATAACAGTTACACAAATTTATATGGATAGATCTATTATAGAGTATTATATATTCATATATGATTATCTTTAACCTTATAAATATACTTTTACATGATCACACATGATAATATACTAGTATATAAAACCATATATGACTATATAAAGTTATACTTAAAGAGGTTTAGCCATATAATATTGTTCAAAATTATATTTCCATTTCTTATATAACCCTATATAATTATATATCTACTAATATGAACAAATAAGAGGTATTTTTTCCCGAATATATAATCATATTGCTCATATATGGCCATATAATATTGTTTAAGATTATATTTTCCTTTTCTTATATGATCATATATAATCATATATCTACTAACATAAACTAATATGAATAAATAAGAGGTTTCTTTTTCCCGGACACATCAAATGCCATCTATCAGATACTTTGAGATGCATATTCTGATATTATATATAATCTTATATAACTATATAATTTCATACACGATTATATTATTTTCAGTTTAACTTGTAAGCTTATACCCGGGGAAAAAACCTCTTATTTATTCATATTAGTTTATGTACGCGCGCGTGTGAGTGAGGAAGGGATAATGCGTGAGAGACCACTAACACCGGAAGCTTGAATTTTAGGAACCGGAATTTTAGTCAGAGGAGGTCAGAGAACCATTTTTACCTATTTCATGTTCCGTTTCAATATTTGTTTATAACTTTGTTTATAATAAAGCATTTCTAACCAAACTTCATATAATATTTTTTTCTTATTTTTACTCGTAGAATATGCTCCCGCAGTTGTCGGGTAAAACCCAGGACATCCTGTATAAAATAATGATAGTATTATATCATATATAATTATATTACTAGTTTTAGAAAGATATATATGCATGTAAAATAAGAAAATATATATAATTACACGTAAAGCAATTTATAGAAATTTCAAATATAATTACACACATATACCTATTTATCCACATAATGTGTAATGCATATTTAACCCTCCGTGTACGTGGGTCTACGGCGTCCGAGCCAAAATAATATCTGCTCGTAACTGTAAAACTGGCAAGCCTGCCTCCATTTCTAAAAAAGTAAGTGAGAAAAGGGACTCAAGAGGGACCCAGAGCTGTTACGAAAGATCAATATATTGCCGAATACCGAGCAAGTCTCGCACGGACGTCTCAGACCCATGTATGCACTAGACGTAATATATTTTTTGTAAGTAATAATTTTGTTAATATTATTGAAAGTTCATTAAAAATTAAATATTAAATAAACAAATGTTTATCAAAAGATTATAAAATTGTCAACTACAATGTAGACAAATGTTTCGTAAAGTTTTTCAGATTTTTTAAAATACTTTAAGGTAAGGAAAATAGCGTTGGACATGACAGACTCACGTATGCACTAAGAAGGTACCAAAAAAACGGAGAGTTAATAAAAGCATTCTTTCATATATTTAATATATTCTTGAAGTGTGTGAGAATTTATATTTTATTACTTTGTATATACGCGTCTCCGTGTAATACGCAGATATCTGTAGCATACGCTGTTATACCCGCCTCGATACGGGTACCCGTACTGACGCGGGTATGACGGGTACCCGCGTATTGACACGGGTAGCGGGTACCCGAATCGATACGGGTACCCGCTACCCGAATTACCCGAATTATCCGGGTACCCGCGGAACCGGTTCAGATCCATATACAACGGGTAACGGGCAAACGGGCGGGTACCCGGATACCCGGCTATTCCAAGCTCTAATTCAGAGCGCGTGCTCCGTCTCTAGATATTCGTTCATCATGACTGTAAGAGTATCCTCACAAGACTCTCGTATAGTAACGCAGCATAATGTAACGTGGGTCAGCGCACGAGAAACGTATCGGTTAAGGGGATGCTGAAGACAGGTCTGTTTTACCGATATATTTTCAGACACACTAATCTTTTGATTGATTTCACCGAAGTAAAAATTTTTTGTCCAGAATTAAAGTATGGACGATAACGAAGACTGCAGACACCATTTGCGTATGAAAAACGAAAAAACATTAGAAAATTACAGTTTTATTTTCGATTCTGCGGTCGACTCATGACAACATTTGCTGCATATAACAGTTTTAGACTATGTACGTATACAAAAACCTTACAGCAGTCACGGATATACAATAAAGAAGAATCCTGTGCTTGCAGAAATGAGCTACGAGCTTTAGTATAAGAGAAAAGTGTGTCTGAAAATTTCATATGCACATGTTACGCGTCTCCCCGAATTCAGCCAAAAACATACGGATCAGTATGACGGGTAGCTCTAGAGCAGCTAGGGGCTCTGTATGTATGTGTAAGAATCGGTGAGCACTTCTTTATCGACGCAGATCGAGTTTGCCAGGTTTGCCTGCGCTCTGTATGTATGTGTAAGAATCGGTGAGCACTTCTTTATCGACGCTGATCGAGTTCGCCTGCGACTCCAGCATCCCCTTAAGGCGTTATACGTTTTTTGTGCGTTTGATCTACGTTACGTTACGCTACATTACTATACGAGAGTCTTGTACAGAAGCACTCGGCAAAGTTGTCCCAACATATATTAAGAATATTTTATAATAATATATTTAAAATAAATAAATAATTAATTAATAATATAATCTTAGGGTATATTAATTAATAATATAATATCAGAGAAAGTTACGTTTGAAAAGTAACTCGTTACCATAATTCGTTACTCATTGAAAGAAGTAACTCATCGTTATCGTATATAACTCGTTATTCTCATTGAGAAAAGTAACTTGTTATCGTTACTCATTACTCATTAAAAGAAATAACTTAACGTTACCGTTACATTAAACAGATAGAAACAGAATAATTGGATTACATGAAAAAAGGCTCATAAAAGAATCAAAAAATTTTCTGAGATATTTCAAATTTTGTCAATGATATTTTTTAAATATAAAATATGAAATATTTTGTAACGTATTGACTTTTCGATTGACTTTACCTCGATACTTTTATACATAGAATAATGAAAGGAATCGATTGTTGTAAAAAGAAAACAGAAAAAATTATTTTAAAAACTGTGATTGCATTTTGTAGACGCATTTAATTTGCAACTTGCAAATATAAAAATTAATATTATTATTTTCTTTCACCATTCTGTGTATAAAAATATGAAGGTAAAGTCATCAAAAAAAATATTTTAGACAAAAGTTTTATGACTTGGAGAAGGACAAATAATGGTAAAACCAATTTGTTTAAAATTAATTTTTTTAGGTCATAAAATCATCGTCATATAAAATTTTATTTCCAGAATTAAAGTATGGACGATAACGAAGACTGCAGACACCATTTGCGTATGAAAAACAAAAAAACATTAGAAAATTACAGTTTTATTTTCGATTCTGCGGTTGACTCATGACAACATTTGCTGCTATAACAGTTTTAGACTGTGTACGTATACAAAAACCTTACAGCAGTCACGGAAATACAATAAAGAAGAATCCTGTGCTTGCAGAAATGAGCTACGAGCTTTAGTATAAGAGAAAAGTGTGTCTGAAAATTTCATATGCACATGTTACGCGTCTTCCCGAATTCAGCCAAAAACATACGGATCAGTATGACGAGTAGCCCTAGAGCAGGCGCTCTGTATGTATGAGTAAGAATCGGTGAGCACTTCTTTATCGACGCAGATCGAGTTCGCCTGCGCTCTGTATGTATGTGTAAGAATCGGTGAGCACTTCTTTATCGACGCTGATCGAGTTCGCCTAAACACTGTAATAAAGCTCTCGTTTGTTAAGCATTTTCTGATATTTCAAATTATATAATAATATTTTATATTAAAAATATTATTATATAATTTGAAATATCAGAAAATTCTTAACAAACGAGAGCTTTATTACAGTGTAAATAAATCATACAATTCTATTTAAGAAAATAAAATTTTATATGACGATGATTTTGTGACCTAAAAAAATTAATTTTAAACAAATTGGTTTTACCATTATTTGTCCTTCTCCAAATCATAAAACTTTTGTCTAAAACATTTTTTCCTAAAACTACATAAGATATCGATATTTGACTGATCAAATTACTTCCAAAACTTTTTCATTTTTGATTGTAGAAAAAAATTGCTTTAGACAAAAGTTGTTTGGTTTGAAAAGAGGACACATGATTCTTACGTGAGTTATGTCGTAGATGTCGTTTTTAAGAAATTTTAAAGGCGACTAATTTTTTAAATAACTTGATTTTGCCCTTGAGAGAAAAGTTGTAGATCTCGTCGAGACGTTTTCGAAACACTAATAAATCTCTCTTTCGTTACAGATTTCTTGAGATATTTTAAATTTTTTCATGATATTTTTATAATATGAAATATGAAATATCTCGACCGTTAGTGAAATATCTCTAAAGTATTCACCTTTCAACTACTTTACCTTGACACTTTTGTATATCTATAAAATAATGAAAGAAAGCGTATAATAATGAAATTAATTTTTACATTTGCAATTGTGCAAAATTGAGTGTGTTCACAAATTATAATCAAATTTTTTAAAATTATTTTTTTTTACAACAATCAATTTCTTTCATTATCTACGTATAAAAGTATCAAGATAAAGTCATCGAAAAGTGAATGCAGCGTAACGTAACGTGGATTATTTTAAAAAGCTATTGGCAGCGTGTTAAAGTTGAAACTTTAAACTTTAAAATGCTTTTTTTATTTTTTGTCTACAATGATTTTTCGCCGAGTTTCAGCAATTTGAAAATAGCTCAATTTTTAGTATAGAAAGTGTTCCTTATTTTTTTTTGTGTATGAACGTATTATTTGTTATAAACAATTAGATATTTTAAAAAAATAGTCACTGTAATTATAGTTATTATAGAACTAAAGATCATGCAATATTTTATACGATACGGGTGATGTTTACGTCAATCATGTGTAAACATATGTCTCTGACTTATGACATTATCGGAAACAGTTTCAACAATCTTTGTACTCTTGACCATTTTTTAATTCGATTTTTTTATATAACGCAATTTCTTTTTATACGATTTCCTTTGCTCTACGGCGTAAAATAAAATGTCTTTTGTATTTCTATACCTTCTTTACAGTTTCTTCCCAAATAATGTAATCTTTTTAACGCTTAAGCGATACACTTTACCACGTAAAAATTTCAAAAAAATCGGTTTTTTAAGAAAACAGAGGTCTACCATTTTTTAAAATAAAATTATATATTTTTTTACATAAAATGATTCTCCTAGTTATTCTGCATATAAAAGTATCAAGGTACAATTATAAAAAAAATCAATACTTTACAAGATATATTGTACTTCATTCTGATACATTTTAACGTAAAATATAAAATATCTCGTAAACTATTCATTTTTTGGTAACTGCACTTTAATACTTTTAAGCATAAAATAATGAGATAAATTGGTGTAAAAAAAACAGAGTTGATCTTTAAAAAGATTATGCAATATGCAATTTTTTTTTAAGAGCATGTGTTTTCTTTACACTAATTGGTTTATCTCATTGGTTTATTCTGTGCATAAAAATATTAAGGTACAATTTAAAAAAAATGAATAGTTTATGAGATATTTTATATTTTACGTTAAAATATGTCAGACTAAAGTATAATATATTTCATAAAGTATTGATTTTTTGACAATTTTACCTTAATACTTTTTCATATGCAGAATAAGGAGAATTATCTTATATAAGAAAATCATATAATTCCATTTTAAAAAATGGTGGTGACCTCCGTGTTTCTTTAAAAAATCGATTTTTTCGAAAATTGATTTTACCATTATTTGCCTTTTTCCAAACCATGTAACTTTTATCTGAAACATTTTTCTCTAAAATGCATTGTTCAAGAAATATTTGAGGTTGTCATTTAAAATAAAACACCCTGTATAACCTTAAGTCTTAATATCATAGCTTGTAACATTATAATGTGCTTTTTGTTCATTTTGAAGATCATAGAACAAAACTTCAAGAGATCGTTAAATCGAAAAATACGTAAGGTTGCTGCAAAGCGCCTTAGATTAGACAGAGTTGCTATTGTAAAACAGCAGCGTTTTAATTCCGTTAGTGACAGTTCCGTTACTGATGATATGGAGGAAAATATTACATTTTATAATGAATCATCTGAAGATGATGGCTATAACTACGTTTATTTTCATGAAGAAAGCCAGAATGAACAGAATGCTGTTGAACACATTGACCATGGACTAGATCCATCAATAAGTGAAATTGATAGCTTAAATCTTACTGCTTCTGAAATTGCAAGTGATGATAACAGTGACAGTATTGTTTCATCACAAACAGAGGCCCAGACAGATGTTGGTTCTATTACTTTTGAAAGTAACGAAGAAAATAATATATTAGACGAAGAGCAAGTGTATTTTGCTAATGAAAATGAGGAGGCTCAATATGTTAGAGCTGCTATAGAAGCATGGGCTCGTGAGCCAGGAAAACTTTCAAAGAGGAAGCTAGATGATCTACTTTCTAAACTTTATCCTGTATTTCCAAACTTACCTCTTAGTTATAAAACTCTTTTACAAACTCCTGGGATTAATTTATTATCAGTTGATGGTGGAAAATTATGGTATAAAGGAATTACATTCAAATTAGGTTCTATGGATTTGCAGAAATATTTAGCACGTTTTCATGAAATTATCATTGATATCAATATAGATGGGCTCCCTCTCCACAAAAGCTCTCCAATCAGATTTTGGCCTATATTAGGTAGGCTCGTAAGAACCAAAAATGAGCCTTTTATTATTGCACTTTTTAAAGGAAAAATCGATCCTAGTGTAAAGGATTTTCTTAAGCCTTTTGTAAAAGAAGTTGCTCACTTGCTTCAAAATGGTTATACAAACAATGATATTGCTTATAAATTTTCGATTAGGCATATTATATTTTAGATGCCCCAGCTCGTGCAAAAGTAAAGTGTTGTATTGAACATGGAGGATATTGCGCTTGTGAGAAGTGTGAGATTGTAGGAGAATGGATTGACCATCGCATGACATATATAAAACTTGATGAAACTCTGAGAACTGATGAGTCATTTCGTGACCAAGAACAACCATATCATCATTTGGACCGCTCTCCATTACTTGACATAGAAGCTCTTCTAGTGTCTCAGTTCCGTTTAGATGCACTACATCTTATTTGATTTAGGTGTGTTCAAGAGATTCCTCTTAGCTCTTCAAAAATGGAATGGACCTTGGACACATGCTGTAAATGTCCATCGGACTTTAATAGACCGCCAAGATCTTTCGAGGATTTTACCTATATGAAGGGTACAGAGTACAGACAACTCTTGCTGTATGATGGTGTTTTAGTTTTTCGTGATTATTTAGATGAAAATGTTTATAAACTTTTTTTACTTCAGCCATTTATATCTAAAGAAGTCCTGTATTTGTGAGAAATCTTTGTAGCTATGCAGACCAATTATTAAGGACCTTTATTAATCATTCTGCAGATGTATTTAGAAAAAAATTTGTTGTGTATAACGTTTACAGCATGTCACTTGTCTAAAGAATGTGAAGAACATGGCGCACTTAATACTTTTAGCGCTTATCCTTTTGAGAACAAGTTGTTTTCAATTAAAGCATGTCTGCAATCTGGATATAAACCGCTCAAACAAGCTGCATATCGTGATTTGGAGAAATCACGACATGTTGATATTGTCTTTGAAGATCATGAAAATGAAGTGTCTTTGGAAGCTCAGAGAAGATTTGTATTTAATGAGATAATAGATGGTCTGCAATTCAGAAAAAGTAAAGTAAATGATACAATTTTTAAGTGCAACAAGAAAGATTCCTGTTTTAAAACTGTTAAGGATGATATTGCAGTCCTCCACAATATTGTACAGAGACATGGTAAAGTTTTTTTTGTTGGATACTCTTTTACACAGATGGAAGACGTCTATCAGTATCCTCTCCCTTCGTCAGAACCAGGCATTATACAATTAACAGATGTCAGTGAGGAAAGGCGTGTTTTTCCTTTTACTGAAGTTGTTGCTAAATGCTGGCTTATTCCCGATGGAGAATTTTTTTTATGTTTCCCATTGCTTCACACTATGCCTCTTCTCAACTAGTTTTTCATTGTCTCCTTCTGATGTTACATAGTTGATAAGCGATGTAAATAATGTAGTCTATTAATATTTCTGTTCTTTCAGTGTAATGGTATAATTATCACCAAAGTAATTTATTGTATATTCTAATTTGTTTTCTTGTCTTTTTCCCTTTTGTATTTGCATATGTGATAAAAGTTAATTAAGCTGCTGTATAGCAAAATTGTATTTTAAAACTTGAACAACTGTGATGTAAAGTATAAATTCATTTATGTTACATAAAATTTGGATAGTATGACAAATGTCTTGTTTGTAATTCTAATTTTTAATTAAAATTATTAATGAAAACAGTTTAGTATTTCTATGATAATTATCACAGTATTTTTCATGTTTCTATTATTGATCTCTCTCCTGATGTAATAACAATTAATGTTTCCATACACTTTTAGTTTTTTCCCTTTTTAAATTTTATTGTGTCTTTTTTGCAGTTTGTGGTGTTGAAATTTTTAACACACGAAGGAAAGAGACTAACTTCTGATGACGATGTATTTTATGCTGTTGGTCTTACCCGATGGTTCACAACTGAATTAGATGAAAATATGGAAGTACAGATAAAATCGCCTCCCAAATCTGTAGATGCCGGAAGCTTAGTAAGGAAAGAGAAACCGCCTGATCCAAATTGGGGAGAAGAAACCGTTTTGATTAAGAGATTTTATGGTAAGTAGGTTTTTTATGAGAAAGGTGGAGAAAAAATGTCGTTGTTCTTAAAGCATAAATTGTAATGAGTTATGTTTCAGTGATATTTATAATAATTCGAAGCAACTTCGTGTTTCATGCTAGCAATATGTTAAAAATCTCAAATTTATCCATGTTGTATAAAATTACTCCTTCAAAGAATATACAGTTATTTTTGCAAAACTATTTTCGAGTCAGTATTATGTCTATTTCTTAATTTTACTATACCATCAGCAATTGTTCTTGTTCTAGCTAGTTATTTTTTCATAATTTAATTATTTTCCTTGTAATGTTTTTATCTGTTTTTTTTTTCATGCTAATTTAAAAGTGTTAAATCTCTAGGTTTCCTATGTTAAGCAGTCAATGAATTAAGTATTAAACATTTTCTCCTGTGTAGATTGCTTCCCAACTTTTGTAATTAAATAACTTCCATAGGGTTATCCTATTTAGATCTGTAGTAGAAGAAATTACTTTTGGAGTTGTTGATTAAATAAAATGTTCAACAAGTTCTTCAGCATTTTGTCCTACTTCAATACTTTGATTTCTATTTAATAAACTATCATCGTCTACATTTTGATGATCAAGTGTTTCTTCGTCTTGATACAAAAGGATGCTTTATCTTTGTAAGATTTATAAGAGTAAATCACTAAAAGTGTTGCAGGCTAATATTTAAGTACATGTTGTTAGATAAGTCATCCTCTACAGATACTGAAGTTTCAGCCAACTCATTTCAAAAGGATTTTATTTTTAACTTATCAAGTGAATTGAAGAAAAGTAAACCTTTGCCAAGTCTGCCCTGTCCTGCTGTAGGCGAAAGCTCATCCTTCAGTGATAAGTCTCATGTTAATGATCATTGTTTGTTTCAATCTGGGACGTCAGAGAAGTCTGGAAGCAGTTGTGTGTCTCAGAGTAAAAAAACAGGTAAAAGAGTGAAGTAAAAAAATTATTTATTATTAAGAAAGAATTAGTTATTGTTGTACAAATAAATTTTATTTTGTCATATGTTTGTTTTCATTTACAGATATTTCTCTTTACGATCTTGTCAGCACATATCATAATGAAATAAAAAAAAAATTAAAAGAACTGAATAGCAAACTAGATTTTTGTTTAATAAATCAGGAGAAACTAAATAGGTATATACTTCCGAGTGAGAAAGTTATCAAAAGACCCACAGGATTCCCTTCACTTCCGGTTCAATCTGAACAAGAGCTACATAATTTGGAAATATTTTTAATGAAAATGTGATCAGCGGCAGTAAGTTTTTCATCGTGTAGTATGCTTGGCAAAGGTAATATCTACGTTTTAAATAAATTATATATTAATTTTTTATTTCTTTCTGCAGAGTATGTATCTTGGAAGATTTGTGGGCAAAAATAGTCTGGAGGGTTCAGTCAGGAAATTATTACGAAATGTACTTAGTAACGATGTGGCAAACAAATTCAGCTTTCAAGGAGCCAAAGGAAAACAAAAATTTGTATTGAAGACATGGGAACTTATTCTAGGTGAGCAAAAGTACTTTATCATGTTTATCAAGTTACTTTATCAGTTTACTTTATCAAGTTATCATGATTAAAAGATGGTTAAAACCAAAGTAATTACTTCAAATTAATTTAAGCAATAATAGCCGAGCGTGGTATTCAATTGCTAAAATTTATTTAACAAAGTTAATTACTATGTCAAAAATACATCACGTACGTTTTGACCCTTTTTGGGGTCATCCTCAGCACATTGTCTAAACATTAAAATACATATACTTATATCTAATTATTTTGTGATGTCTTAAATGGTCTTAATAGCTATTTTCACGTTTAATATTTTAACATGATAAATATATTTTTAATGTTTAGGTGCACTGCTGTTATATTTTGAAGCAGAAAATTATGGCTGTGGCTGAAAAGGTTGCAAGTTCTTGGCTGGCCAATGCTCCATGGCGCGCACAAGCGGATGGAACTATTCGCAAGAAATTTAATAAAATCGAATAATTTACCAAAGCTGGTATATTTTTGTGACTGGTATATTTTTGTGATATATTTTCACATAAATAAAAATTTGAAATTTAATTTCTTGTTTAAATTGACAAGTTTAGTTAGTTTATTTATTGATTTTATATGGTATTTTATTGTAGTGAGAAATAGCAATCGAATCGATGCCAAAACAATGTCGAATCGATGTCGAAGAGTTCAAATCGACATCGATTCAACATCGACATCGATTCTAGTAGTAAACTAGGTATTAATGTTGTAACTGAATCAAATGTTATTAAAGATTAGCCTTGTGATATGATTCGTGCAAAAGTTTTTAAAATTCCGTATAAAAATGGATTTGTAGCATTTCCTATAATACATACATTTGTATCATTATAATGAAATATTATATGTATAAATGTATAACACTACAACAACGCAATAATATATTTTATAATTTATAAAGGAGGGGGTCCAAAAATGGTCGTTTTGTGCCCCACTGGGAAACCTGTGAAACATTTTTTTCCACCTTATTTAAGGTTGAAATAAGAAGGAAATAATAGTCATTTATCCAGGAAACCACGGGAAATATTTTAAAATCTGTAATAATGTGTTTAAAACGTCTGTTAAAGTAACTGTGTTTGAGCGGTTTAATAAAAGGTGAAACGTTTTAAAACAAGCACTACATTTCCATTTAATGAATTTTGCATCATGAAATTGTATATAATATTTTTATTACATTTAAATATATATTTTTTGTATTACATACATATATATTTTTTCTATACTTTCTGTATATACACATATATGCAGTCACATAACATTCATCTTATTTCTGTTCTGTTTCTTTACTAACTACGTCAACCATTTATGAAAAATATTCAGATATATTTGAAAGATTACGAGATTTAGTGTTCAGAATCTGATTCAGATGAACCATCATAATCATCTTCATATATGTATATATATATATATTAGGGTGTGTCATTTTGGGGCAACTTTTTTTTTCATTTTACGAATAGCATATATACTTCCAGGAAAGTAAAATAAGATTCCTGTTAAAATTTTAGCCCTTAATATTAATATTAACATTGCTCATCGCGATTTTTTATTTTTCATTTAGTAAGATAGAAAAAATTTTATAACTATCTAACAAACAGTAATACAGCATTGCGCCACATAGATTTTCTGTAGTAAATTTACCGCTCTACAAAAAAGATCTCTTATCATTTTTTCATAAATTCAACCGTTCAAAAGATATTCAAAGTTAAAGTTTGATAAATTTTATAAAACTTGTTTTTGCTTCTTATGAATTTTGTATCATATCGACTATCAAAAATTATGAAATAACCAATACATATTTTTGTAGAAAATTTAACGATCTACAAAAAAGGTCTCTTATATTTTTTTCATAAATATAACCATTTAGACGATATTAAGGTTTAAAACTTTGAACTTTAAACCTTAATATCGTCTAAATGGTTATATTTATAAAAAAAATATAAGAGACCTTTTTTGTAGATCGTTAAATTTTCTACAAAAATACGTATTGATTATTTCATAATTTTTGATAGTCGATATGATACAAAATTCATAAGAAGCAAAAACAAGATTTATAAAATTTATCAAACTTTAACTTTGAATATCTTTTGAACGGTTAAATTTATGAAAAAATAATAAGAGATCTTTTTTGTAGAGCGGTAAATTTACTACAGAAAATCTATGTGGCGCAATGCTGTATTACTGTTTGTTAGATAGTTATAAAATTTTTTCTATCTTACTGAATGAAAAATAAAAAATTGCGATGAGCGACCTGTTAATATTAATATTAAGGGCTAAAATTTTAACAGGTATCTTATTTTACCTTCCTGGAAGTATATATGCTATTCGTAAAATGAAAAAAAAAAGTTGCCCCAAAATGACACACCCTAATATATATATATATATATATATATATATATATATATATATATATATATATATATATATATATATATATTGTATATATATATTATATATAATATATATATATATATATATATATATATATATATATATAAGTATTTTTCTTACGTTCTTATAGACAAAACCAAGAGTGGTATAGACGCAATTATTGGTCACACATGTGGCTGCAAAGTAGGAAAACGAGTTGTCGGTTGCTGCTCTCACGTCACAACAATTCTATGGTACTTTGGGTTTGCTGTACATCAACCAACAATACATTTACCTGCAGATTATTTAAATAATTATTTTGAAGATGATTATGATGGTTCATCTGAATCAGATTCTGAACATTAAATCTCGTAATCTTTCAAATATATCTGAATATTTTTCATAAATGGTTGACGTAGTTAGTAAAGAAACAGAACAGAAATAAGATGAATGTTATGTGACTGCATATATGTGTATATACAAAAAGTATAAAAAAATATATATATGTATGTAATATAAAAAATATATATTTAAATGTAATAAAAATATTATATACAATTTCATGATGCAAAATTCATTAAATGGAAATGTAGTGCTTGTTTTAAAACGTTTCACCTTTTATTAAACCGCTCAAACACAGTTACTTTAACAGACGTTTTAAACACATTATTATAAATTTTAAAATATTTCCCGTGGTTTCCTGGGTAAATGACTATTATTTCCTTCTTATTTCAACCTTAAATAAGGTGGAAAAAAATGTTTCACAGGTTTCCCAGCGCGGCACAAAACGACCATTTTTGGACCCCCTCCTTTATTACAATATTTGTAGTAAATTAATCTCAACATTTCTTATATATAATTCACGATATCCTTTAAAATTAAAAAAGAACTTGTTAATTGAGAAACCTATTTTTATTATATATATAAAATAAAATAAAATTATAAATTATTATTATTATTTTATTCAAAGAAAATAATGTAAAAAAAATAATATAAATATACATAGAAAATATGAAGTTTTTAATTATGTTACATTACATATATGATTTTAAGAAGTTGTATGTTTTAATAATATAATTTTATCATATATTCAGATAATACTTGAATAGATAACTTTGTACAAAATTTTTATTTGCAAAATAGTTGATTATATTACATTTAAGAAATGAAAGCCTTCGCCATCATCATTGAGGATCACGAAGGAAAAAGAGTGGTTCCATCTAAATGGCTATTAGATGATTTTAAAACATTACAATGGTCTCCATTTGACGATAGCGATAAAATTCATAAGAGCAGTTATTAATCTGCATGATCCTATAGAAGAATGGGAAGTTTATCCAGTTATAAGATTTATTAAATCAAATAGTAAATATCTCTTTTTTTAACTTATATATAAACAATGTAATAATATGCAAAAGTAAACTTTGTTATAGTAATTATAAAAATTGAACACAATTGGTTAAAAATAGTCAACCTTTTAAATGTAAAATAAAAAATTATGAATTACTTTTCTTTTCATGTACTATATATATCCAAGTAAAACAAGTTATTTATAAAACAATTTTTTTTTGCAGACAATTATATATATGCAGTAAGTGAACTAAAACTTACGTAGATAAGGTTTCTGATATAAGTGGTCAGGAAAAATTAAAACGAACAAGATCTCTTCAAAAAAAAAAAAAATTATCTAATAAATTTTATACTGAGGATAATAATCGCTTTAACAAAAGAAATTAAAGCAAATTAAATAATATTCGTTCTGATGATGAAAGCGATGACTCAATGGAATATAATAAACTTTCAATGGATGAAACAGATAGTAACATTTACCTAGATGTACCGCCAAGCCTCTCTATTGTAAACAAGGACAAACAACGTGAGGTTTTTAATAATGATGATTTCATTAACAAAGACATAATTGACAAGAAAAAAGCAGCCAATAGTTCATCACAATTACAGCAAGAATCGCAAAATACATCTTCAACAGATAGTAAGTGAAATTAACCTTCCATCACCTATTATTTTTTTACTTATGCAACGAACGTCATCCAACTGGGGCTTTCAAGTCTACCCTATATTATTTTTATGTTCTAGGCTTTCAAAATATCCAAAAAAAATCTGAGTTATTTGTCACAATATCTTTACTAAAATATTCAGTAGGTTTTAAAGTTAAATATTAAATTTAATTTATACAAAAACCTTTTACTCTCTAAAAAGAAATGCAAGAAATTTAGATTGGGTTTTTAAAGACCTAGATGGGTGACGGAGAGTTATGAAACATTTATTAAATAGATATTTTCATGTAATTATAATAACTCTTGTAAAATGTGTTATTTATTTATTTAAAATTTTTAGTTGCATAATTTTAAAAAATTTTTATTTGAAAATATGTTTTCTCTTATATTCGCTTTACATATACATATATTAACATACAATGTGTGTACTAACACATATATTAGCCCAGTAAAATGACTCGAAATTTGTCGATTTGGAGGAAATAATACTGAGTGGGCTCTCAGTATTATTTCCTCCAAATTTTGTCATTTTACTGCCACTATAAATAATTATTTAAAAATATTTCATGCTGTGTAGGTATTCCAAATTAAATATTACATTTAAAATATAAAATTAAATAAAATTTAAATTTTCAATACAATTAAATAAAATTTAAATTTTTAATAAAATTAAATAAAATTTAAATTTTCAATGAAATAATGGTAATATAAATAAAATATTGCAAACGTTAAGTTAATGAAACATTATACTTATACCATTTTCTCAAGACAAGTAATAGGATAATGCATTACCAAAGATTGAGGCTGGCAGACATACACCAAGAGCCGTACATATCCATGATCTCCTATTCTTGCGAAATGTACATGGTGTGGCCTCGGTAAATAATGGTGGTATGGTGGACAATGTAGCTTAACACATGTGAACGAGCATCGGCTTGGTTTGATTCACAGGGATACACCGTCTGAACTCCTATTATAGCTCATCCTTTCATAGCCGGAGGACGTTGGCAAGTGCGATACTTGCTAACGAGATTGTCACTGCTAAGAACTAAAAAAGAATAATTAACGAAACTTTATGCAGATTGTCCTTGAACAGATATGGCAGAAATTTGTTTCCTAAATTATTTATTTACTTAATAATTTAAAATTATTGGGAGAGAGATTACATATTTATGGATTCACTATAGAATATTATTTTATTAGTATAAAAATCAAATTAGAGAAAAAGTAAAATGCAGAAAAGAAATACTTAAACGTTTTATTACATATTAATTTTTACAAAATTTCTGTCTAACGCTGACGACATATGGCTTTATTATTAAAAAGTTTTAAATCCTGAAGTTAAAAACTCATAAAAATATTAAATAAATAATAAATGTATAAAACATATGTCAGAAAAGTTTACTCACTAATCCTCGAACGACTGTCCCGTTTGGCGAACAGACTGAGACTGGTTTCGGGAGAGTCTCCTCCCGAAGAACGCGACGACAAAATAAACGCTGACTCTAGAGATTATAGACGACGTTATCGCGTGTAACTCGAACCGTCGACGACGGCACGATCGTCTTCGCCGAACGCTTTGTAGATACTATACAATGTGAAACCGTCCCGAGACAAAAAGTACGAACGTCATTAAATTTTTAAAAAAGTATGTTCATATAAGTGTTCTGAAAATATGGTTGATGCAAATTGCTACATTTGCTATTTGGCAAAAAAAGCGTGTGCTCGAGTTATGTCGTAAATACCACGCATTTGCCTAACAGCCAGCTCGCAAAAGAACTGTAAAACGATCATCAGGATTCGTGTGAACGCAATTCGATTCGCGCGCGGACTTCCGTTTGTTGTAAAACGCACGATTACGAAACTCAGTAACGATATCCTGATAACCGCCAACGATAGAAAACGATAAAAAATTTCTTATCGTTTTTAATATGGTTAGTGAATCATTTATTTATAGAAAACGATTCATAACTATAAAATTTGTATAGTTATTTCTTTATTCGGATCTAAAACGATAGAAACCGATTCGATTCGATTAATATTTTATCTGTCTTCTAAATATGCAACGATAGAACCGATAAGATACGATTAAAAAAGATACAAATATAGCCGTTTTTAATCGTTTTCTATCAGAGATGGTTACTAGGGTATGCATGTATGGAATGCACGAAATAGCACTTCCTCGAAAATTCGTTGCACTACGGGGCCAGCGCACCGGTAAACGTGCCCTGATTATTGCATAAGTGGGGGCCAAGACGTTGATCTAGAGCCTTATAGACTTCTCTCTCGCTGCGGACCACTCTGAATATAAATATCGCTAAGCAATCTTTCGTCTACGTTTCATCGTTATCCCGCATTATATTACAGCACGCGAAACTTGAAACCAGGAGGTAAATTCCTGAAGCGATTTCATAATTCCCAGATATTACATAGTAATATCTACTATAGCGATACGGTAATATCGTGTTAAATTGCTAGTAATATTCGCAGCAACTTCAATATTTCTCAAAATGAAATATTACTTTTTTAATACGTGTTGCCTATAGTTTGTGCAAATTTTTTTTTTAAGATAGGAAGTTAAAAATCAAACGTTTGTTTGATAGTCCAACGAATTTGATATATTAATTTTACATTATTTCAGTTTTCTCGTGTTAATATGACTCTTCCTAAGTGTTAAATGTGCGACAATTACATGTTTTTCTATAATGTCATATTCGATTATAAAATCGTAAACGTTATATTATGAATTTTTCAAATTTTCTCTGTATCTCGACAAATCTGTTGTAATTTGAATAATCACAATTATTTTGCAGAAACTGAAATGTATTTTTGTAAAATAACTTTATTATCAAAAAACAATTATACGTTCCATGAATAATCAAAACTCAACGTCAGCATCAAAATTTCTCATTTATTCTTCGGTAGAAAATTTTTTTTACGAAGTAGTATATCTCAATGACTTCGTGCAATGCATGAAGATGCGAGGCACTATATGCCAATTTATGTTTTTAATGAAATAATCCAGGTTGCGTATTCGGTACGTGCATGATGCCGGCGGCGCATCTGACGCTACGCGAGGAGGACACGTGGTGCGACTGACCTTGGAGTTTCTCCACAGCCGCGACCTTCACATCTCGCAGCTCTCGCTCGAGCGCGAGACCGGCGTGATAAACGCCGACGACGTGCTGTTCCTGCGCTAGCTGATCCTCGACGGACAATGGGACGATGTGCTCGAGTTCATCCAGCCGCTGGAAGCGCTGTCGAATTTCGACATAAGGAAGTTTACGTACTCGATCCTGCGTCACAAATATGTCGAGCTGCTGTGCATCAAGTCCGAGGCAATTAAACGTTATCGCCGCCGGGACGAACGGCAGCGTCGACAACGCTGTGGAAGAGATTGTCAAGGTGTTGAGCGACCTCGAAAAAGTCGCGCCTTCTAAGGAAGAATACAGCAGCCTGTGCCTGTTGCTTACTTTGCCGTGGCTGACGGATCACCTGCAGTACAAGGACTGGAATCCCAGTAACGCGAAGGTGCAATGTTTCCGCGAGGTTCATCCTTTGGTAGAGAAGTTCCTGCCAGGCGACAGGAAGAGCGCCGACCCCGCGCATCCGATCACCTCGGCGAAAAAACGATCGGCTAATTCAGCTCATCATCAAAAGCATCTTGCACGAATTCTGCGTAAATTATTGCCAAGCGAAAGCTACAGGGTCGAAAGAGAGCGAACAGGTGATTTTTGTCTCTTTAACTTTTTTTTTGTTTTATTTTATTAAAGAATAAAATTTGCCAAAATTATATCAAAATTAAAATTAAAATTACTTTTATTTAACCACATATACACTACTATAGTGTACTTGGCGCCTTTCTTTACCTTTTTTTTAAAAAAAAAAGGTATTACATAAACACGAAACGATTTCTTAGTGAAGAAAAAAAATCATTTGTGATTATTTGTGATATTAATCACAAGTATAATCTGAATCAGAGAGAAGACTGCGAGTGGCACTCCGGCGATCTAATGAGTCCTGAAATTGTGAATGTAAAGGTCCTTGCACAATGCTAGGCACAACAGACAATAAGATGTTTCAATGTAGAATGGACGATGATACAGGCAATAGACAGAGATTTTCCGTCACGTTGGAAATTCTGTGCTCGTTGCCTGTGTCATCGTCCATTCATTATTTTTGATTTCTGTTTTCTGTTCCTATTGCCTGTTGCCTGGCATTGTGCAAAGGTTTACATCCACAATTTCAGAACTCACTAGATCGCCGACGTGGCCGCTCTCAGTCTTCTCTCTGAATATACAAATCTAAAACACAAATTATATCAGAGACATCAAAATTTATAGCTAATAAATTATCCCTGATAACACAATCTGACACAATCTGATAGTTCAGATACGTCCCGAAGAAGTGCGCAAGAAAACAGTCCAAAATTGCGACAAAAGTGCGCAAGAATTGCGACAGTTTTATATATATATTTTCACAGTAGCTTCTTACAGCAGACTGCTGCAATAGTACAATAAGGACTCGTTCAATCACAGATCTTATGCACTTTTGTCGCAATTTTGGACTGTTTTCTTGCGCACTTCTTCGGGACGTATCTGAACTATCAGATTGTGTTACCAGGGATCCTGCCTAATAATTGCATTAACTTTATAATTAACAGGAATCCCAAGGATGTGACATTCCTAGGAATGTCTTTAGTTTTAGGAACATTTCAAAGAAAAATAAAACTAGCTTTATTGCTAAAAAACATATAATAAAAAATGTTAATATTTAATGCAGCAAATTTAAAGAAATTAAAGAGTGATTTTTTATTTTAGTTATTTATAGATACAAAAGTTTAGGAAGTCTTTCTGGAATTCTGTGTAGTGACATATACGTGCCATCTGTAAGAAACATGATCTTATCATAACTTAAACACTGAAATTATTATATTAATATTGACGTAAACCACCACGTCTAGCTGCCGGTTGCATCATCCTGTTCGGCGGCGTTATCGATATATCCAGATAATCTCCTATTGTGAACCTATAATTATACAAAATACGTACATAATCAAGTATAAATGCTGATTTTAAAAAATCATCTTTCCTAATTCAAGTATTAGGAAATTTATCAAGGTTCTAATTCATGTATCAAGATTTATTACCTTGCTTGTGCTAGCGTTTTGTTGTCATCTGCACCTTTCTGTCCGGAACACGTAACACCAATCTCACGCATGCGATAACCGGAGTTGCGCAACTCAGGAGTCACTAACGAAAAGTCGAAGTACGTTCCCTTGCTGCGAGCGTCCGGATTCACTTCCTTAACTAAGCCTGTAATTTCTCGCAAAGTTGCATCCATCCTTTATACACAGAAATAATTAAAATTAGAGATAACTTCTTATAACAGTGTAAGAGAATTTACATTAAATCAATCAGAGAATCATAACGAGATATAAAATCTTATGGTCTCTCCGTCATAAACAATGTTAATGTTACCATGTGTATATCTGCAGCTCGTTCGAAGGAACATTCCCTCTGCTGTACTCCATTATGTTATGATGACGTCCGGTGTTGCAGAATACTCGCAGTAGAAGTGGACACGTCTGAAGTGCAAACAAATGCAACGTTATCGCATTTACGATTAAAGAAGCACTTAAGTCTATGAGATGGACATTTCTGGAAAACGCTTTTTATCGTCTCGCCGCCTTTACCTTTTCTCTGTCCACCGGCTTCTCGGGAAGCTGTTTTTCATCGACTACCATGGATTCCAAAGCCGATGCCATTTCGATTGGTAATCAAGGCCGTTGGTAATCGGGCTCGTGAACTACAAAAGAATCGTTCTCTGATGAGGAACGTCAAAATCGTGATCGTCCGTCGCGTTTAGAAAAAATGGTGAACCGCTTAATTCTAGAGGTTATGTTTGGAGTTTGGAGAGGTTAAAGGCTGTTTCCATGAGATTCCATCGGTCGCGCGTCGCGCGGTATTCGAAATGACCGATAGCGTAATGGAGATTTCCACAAAGGTCGGGGCGATCGTTCGACAGATGTATATAAATGTATATATACAAAGTAATGAGAACAAAATAATCAAGCAGATTTTACTGGAATCTCTGGAGCTGAAATGTATAAATGTAATAAATCTCAAGAAGTAAATCTGTCGAATACATTTCTTTCTTATCAAACGTTCTTTCGCTCGCAAAAACGCGATCAATATGCACTATGCAGAGATCAGCAGAAATGCGATTTAATATTATATAAATCGCTCGCCAAAAAAAAAATCGCAAATGGACTACCGCTCACTGGCGCCGTTAGATATATATAAATTTTGGGGGGACTTTAGAAACTAAGAAAAAAAAAACATAAATAAATAAATATATACATAAAAAATAAAAGGTCGAGTATAGTTTATTAAAAACTTTAAAGTTTAACTTCTTAGGGTTTACAAGTTGCGTTACATATAAACATTACTTTAATTTACTTAAAATTATCATGTATTTATTGAGAGGAGGCGTTCCCCTCGTCCCCGCTAATTAATGATCTCATGTGCGAGGACTTCGACCAAACTTTTTAATTATTAACTTGACAATATATTTTTCAGCACGTATCTATTTTGTTAACATGAATAGACTCAGCAAAATGTTTCATGCAATTTGTCAGCAGATTCAATACCTGCAGGACTTACAAATATTGCTATCAACTACACCCACATTAAAATTCTGCCAGCACACCTAGCTAGCAGAATCCGCCAACATAATTTGACAGCAGAAACCAAATACAAGGCAGAATCTATATATATATATAGTTTCGTAATCATTTAAACGAGATATATTATTATTTAAGCGGTTACGAAACGACAGCTTCTCCGGTTTTTGCATGCAGTCAGTTGCCATCGGAGATTTTATTTATTGGCAATTTGTTGACAAAATTTGCAGCAAAATCTGCCTTCGAGAGATTCGGTTATTATTTGGAGAATTTTGAACTTTTTATAATTTGACGTGTGAAGAAAGATTAGATTAGAAACTAATTATATATGTAGCTAGAAATTCCGCCATAGGCAATTCTGCCGATTAAATTAATCACTGATTAAGTTAATCAAGCTTTGATGGTCAAAAGTCATCGGGAAAAAGAGGGCTTTTGCGATCGCGCCTTCGCGTCCACGATGCGGATTCGTGCATCGGCAACTTTCCCACATTTTTGCCTCCTACTTGCAGACCATGATTATTACTACTTATCGGTCGTTTTAAAAGAACAAAAAGCTTAATAAACTGCAGTCCATTTGATGTTACAAATGCTTTAAAGCCTCCTTCTTCTTCTTCTTCTTAAATTTTTCTTTTTTCATCACTGAAGCGTTTGTAGTGTTAAAACCTTCGGTTGTCACTCCTCTTTTTTCGAACACGTTTGTCACACGGGATTAATTTGACCCCAACCAATTTTTAAGCAACTGCTGTTCAAAAA
This sequence comes from Temnothorax unifasciatus, assembly GCA_030770225.1. Classification (NCBI taxonomy): domain Eukaryota; kingdom Metazoa; phylum Arthropoda; class Insecta; order Hymenoptera; family Formicidae; genus Temnothorax; species Temnothorax unifasciatus. The sequence goes on along the minus strand of JASTWK010000486.1, from coordinate 76,649 downwards.
TTAACAACCGCGGTTTAAGTGGATCGCAAAAAAATCAAGAATTAAGTTTAAACATTGTAAAATCTTCTTGTATTTTTATTATAAAAAATTAACTTTTTGAGTGGCATCATGTTAAAAAAAATCCTTAAAAAATGTATAAGTTCCGGAAAAAAAATTATAACTTTAATTTTTCAATGTTCCTTGCTCAAAATTTTGCATAGTACTTTTAAGATATGTTGCTTTAATAAAAAAAAAAATAGTCTCTGGTCACTTATTTGACCCCGCGGGTGACAACCGAGGGTTAAGTGGACCACAGCTATAGAGCGGGAAGATTAACGCGGGCGGCTGCGGCGAACTCGATTCCTGAAAAGCGGAAAAGTACATCATACGTCTTCGCCGCGTGGCATTATCTGCACGAACGGGGGAGCCTTGTTTACGTTCTCCTTTCTTGGTTTGCGTATCCCTAATCGCGACGAGTGTGACGCTACCGCGTACATATAACGGGACAGTGCATCTGTCCCATTGAAACGAAAGTCCATTGACACGTACGTCCGCGTTTAGCAATTCATATCCCTAAATGAATATTTTAATTTAAGCAGTGACGATCGTGGCGGAAGCAAATCGGATAAGAATATTCGGTCAATCGGACGATGCAGATGAGGGAGGATACAAGTTCGTGCGTTAATAAAGCTGCAGCGTCGAGCGTCGAGGAGTCGTATGTATAATATACATACCGAGAGCAGTCGTCGAAAAGATAACGCGTATCGTAAGTCGTGAATTTTATACATTTAGTACATGTGTACGTCTATCTATATATTTACGCTTATAAAACTCAATAAACATTTTAATCATCTAATCGTTGAAAACATCCGGCATAATTCTTTCAAAAATCGGTTTTTATTTTTATCGACATCGCGAGATATTTTTTAAAACTGGAGTCGCGAAGAGCGCTGGTTGGAATTCCAGCTGGCCTGACAAGTTGACGACTAATGATGATTTTTCCCTTTGTCCCTATTTTGCAACAGATATAGTTATCCTAATTTGATAAACAGCTGCCATCGACGCGCATCGATTCCCAATATTCCCATGAGAAGATAAAAAGGTGGATCGCCGCGTGTAAATACTTAAAGCGCGCGTGTAAATAAAGCTTGAACGATGCGTGCACTTTATCGCGCGCAACTTTTCGCGCTTTCGTTGACAAGAGCGTCAAGAGCTAGCGCGGCGTGTCGCGCCGATAGCATCTATAGAATGTATACGTTTACGTCGCGTCCCCTCGGAGGCTCGAACTGTTCGAAGACTTTGAAGCGTGGCACAGGCCACAGCCACTCGTGACTCGTGATTCGAGTTTAGTCGGCAGCATCAGGCAGCATGCGTCGGCGACGTACGTCTCGAATGTCTCGATACGCGGTACGCGGCGGTCTCGCGTGAGCAGCGTGAGCTAACGTCCGGACCCGGATTCCGGATTGCCTGCGCTCGGATGACCTGGCGGATCTGGCGAGCTTCTCTCGCGCTCGTATGACCGCGAGAAATCCTACGCTGGTGAGCTTAAACGCCGGTTCCACGATCACGCGGAAAAACAATGCTCGCGGTTCGCGGTCTCCGCCGTTTCCGCGTTCCGGCCGTAGGACGAACGGAGCTGATGGAGCACATCAGAGCGATGACAACTCGCTGCCGGGAGGTGTCCCCCGTCCGATAAAACGCTCGGATTTTTAGTCGGTCTTATTTACGCGAGAACTATTCTCGGACATGATTCAGGCTCGGCGAACGTTGTTTACATCCGCGCGTCTCGTAGCTTCTTAGATATATGTATATATATGTGCTGTAGCTGGCAAGGATATGATAAATTTGCATGCTCTAACCTATTCTATTTCATTCAGAACTTGAGAAATAAATACTGATTTATGTACATAGAATTTAGTACATTGTCACAGCACTTGTGTTTTCGAGGGAGCTTTCCAGCAAGTGGCACAAGCCGACACAAACGTCGTTCTATCTTTCTTTTTTAGCAATAAATAACAAAGACAAAACGATACCTGTGTCGACTTGTGTCGCTTGCTGGAAAGCTCCCCGATTCTACATAAATATGCACTGCAAAAGATGGTTTTATTAACTGTATAATAATATTGATAGGGTATGACCATTTTGTGGAATGTACACATGACTAAAATAATGTGAGAAAAAATGGTAAGCAATTTACCACAAGAATTCAAGAAATATCAGAGGAACAGGAATCAGCTACACCATATACTTGAAGAGACACAGCGTACATTAGAGGTTATAAAACTTGAGAACTTTTTCCCTGGAGGTAATTATTCATAATTATTCATGTTTGAGATTTAAATTGATAAATCTAATACGTTGCTGATTAGTCTTATTTAACATTTATATAACGTTTCTTGTAGAGAATATCATCGAGGAATTACTGCCTCCGTTGACTTTGGACAGAGTGACACACATCCTTGATAATTCCCCCGCAATAGTCATTTTTGGGCAAGATAATAAAGCCAAAGCTTCGCTGGTTAACAACTTGCTTTCCGCCGATATCTTGCCGCTGTCCAACGATCCATGGAGATGGGTCAAGATCACGTATGGTCATACGAATCATGTCAGTCTCACGTTAGGTTTAGAATACGAAGTAGTCGAGACGTTACGGGCAAACGAAAAATCATGGAGCACGCTCCCATTCGAGGATCTAGAAAAATCGATAAACGAAGACATCAATTGCCCTACAGTGCTGGAAGTGAAGTTAGATCAAGCAATACTGAAAGAAGGTGTTCAAATATTTGTCGTCCCCAATAGTGGTGTAGTAAAAATTCTCGCTAAAGGCTCGTTGAAAATTTTACCTATATTTCTCTACGCTCTCGGGGAGCAACCGTTGACTGAAGAAAATTTGGAAGAATTGAGAGATTTGAAAGAGACTTATCCGTATAATCCGATTTTATTCATATCGTCGTTAGCTAATGTTTCGTTGGATGGCACAGACGCGGAATTGACTGAGTCTGAGCAGCATAGCCTGCAAAATCGGATAGAGGTGCCGAGCGTATCTAAGGAATCGAAGAGTGATGATAGTATTAATATTGACAAAATGAATTCACTCGGTCTAACGTGGCTAGATCAGTTGAGCAGTTTAGGATTCCTAGGGATGGAAGAGTCTGTGGAAGTTCATCAATTAACGTGGCTTGTCGGCGAGCGTTACGTTAATAATTCAAGCGACCTAGTGGATTCATGCAAAAAAACGGACCGCGTTTTACATTTCACGCGTGCCTGCCTGCAAAGCTATCTGATAAACGCCAGCACTTATTTGAATGAAATACATACAACCAGTCTACGTAAATTTATTTTAAGTGCGTTTGACATGGCACGAAAAATACAGATCACTCCTAGAAGGATACAATACGCCCAACAGAAAGAAAACGAACTTTATGCTAGTCTAATGAAGGTTGTTAATGAGCAGCAGGTGGAATTGACTGAATTAATACAATGTATTATTCAGGAGATGAAAGACGATATATTAGGGTCCACTGGCGATATCTTCCAGTATCAGACCGTTCCTTTCGATAATAGCGAACGAGCGGAGTGGACGGTTACTGTTCGTGTCGCGACGTCGGAGGTCCAACGATTTGTGCTAGGCCGCTTGGGCGAGAAAGTCGCGAAGGAGCTCGTAAACTCGGTAAACTGTCTTCGAGAAACTTTTATCGGGACTCTTCAACGTTGCTTAATAAGTCTTGAAAAAACTTACGAACACGACAGCAGCCTGTTAGCTAGCGATGCCTTGAAGCAAATACTCTCCGCGGCATACAATGTGGAATTGCACAATTCGTCACCATCCTTGGTGCATTCGTTCTTGGAAAGATTGAGGCAGCTCTTCAAATCTTTACCGCTGCCATGGACACCTACCCCGATTCTGGACACGGCTTGGAGGCGGAAGGTTACTGTCGATATCTTGAATTCCTTGTCGGCAGCGAGATTGGCGAAAACAATTTCCACGCAGTTTAGAGACAAACTGAAATCGTCGCATGACGCCTTCCAGACTGCCTTGAAATCTCTAGAAAACTATTATTCGGGGAAGCTGGAGAGGACCGAGGAACAGAGAATAGCTATACGAAAGTACCACGCACCTAAGCTAGCTAAACTCGCGTTGGAATCCACGTCGATGATGGATGCGATTCGCTTCGGCATTCCTCATTACGGCAAGGAGATTGGCAGAGGACAGTATGGTGTGGTGTTTGCTTGCGACGGTTGGGGCGGTGCGCCGGGACCATGCGCGGTAAAATCCGTTGTTCCGCCGGACGAGAGGCATTGGAACGATCTCGCGATGGAGGTTTACTATACCAGGTCGATACCAGATCACAAAAGGATAGTGAAGCTTCGCGGATCCGTTGTAGACCAATCGTACGGCGGGGGATTCGGATTGGGCACTGCAGTTCTCTTAATCACTGACCGGTTAAGTCGCGATTTATACTGCGGTATACACGCCGGTCTTTCGTGGCTGGAACGTATACAAATAGCGATAGATGTCCTGGAGGGAATACGTTATCTTCATTCGCAAGGCCTAGTTCATCGTGATATCAAATTGAAAAATGTCTTGCTCGATACGGAAAACAGGGCTAAACTAACCGATCTCGGATTTTGTATTACCGAAGCTATGATGTCGGGTAGTATCGTAGGAACGCCGATCCACATGGCACCGGAACTCCTGTCTGGCCATTATGACAGCAGTGTCGATGTCTATGCCTTTGGCATCTTGTTTTGGTACATATGTGCTGGGAAGGTTCGATTACCATATGCATTTGAACAATTTCATAACAAGGAGCAGTTATGGACAAGCGTGCGGAAAGGTAATAACTTCATTACGTACAGAGAGAAGTCGAGCCTGCATTATAATCATATATTTATTTGCTAAAAAAAGAAAAAAGTTAATTTAATATTTCATATTTTGTAATTTCATATTTCATGATAAACAAAAATCAAATTAAAATTTCTCAAATTTAATTCAGTAATAGTGAGGAATGTATATCATTGTTGGCTGATTTAACTGACTTAATTTAAGTGGATTGATATTTAATCATTCAAATTACTGCTTATCTCAATGTTTTTTTTTACTGTCGCATACTCACATGAATTGTTAAGCGAACGTATTTACGTTAGGTCTTAGGCCCGAGAGACTACCACATTTTGACGAGGAGTGTTGGACGTTAATGGAACAATGTTGGTCTGCGGAGCCTTCCAAACGGCCGTTGCTCGGTGCGATTCAACCAGTGTTAGAGTCTATTCAGGACAAAGCGGAAAGAGGCAAGTCCTTGCAATTAGGCGCACTGAAACTACAAGAGAGTTCATCATCCGAACATACAAATCCTGCGCTAGCATTAGCAGAGCCTAATAACCAAAGAGGTGCTGTATTCAGTCCGCTTCCTCCTAGACGCAAGGCTTTTAGAACTGTCAATCCTGTCGCAGGACCTTTTCATAAGACCAAATTTTTTCATGTTCACGTTCGTTCCATGAACATGTTCGTTCAAATGCGAGAATTTTAAATGTCAGGGGACCAAATATGTCTAATTACTTTGTTAAAGATAGTTTATTGATATATTTATTGTTTGGAATGTGCTTGATATACGGCTCGTTATTCTCATTTTCACTAATTCGATGATATCCTTAATAGTATTTTATAGCACAGTATTAGAGTGACGAACTTTATGTTTGAGTTACTTCACTTTTTTACAGAATATAGCATATTTCTTTCTTTTATAAAATTACACAATTAGTACGTATAAAGTATGTGTAGAATAAAATATAAAATAATTGGGCCGAAGTCATTCCAAATAGTATATCAACAATAAATATTCAACAGATTATACTTTAAATATTTTATACAGTCTCATTGTAGAATTGTTACAGGTTTTATAATAAATAATGTATATAAGCATTTGATAATATAAATATTTTTATTGCTAGTTAACGAGATATGTTAAACCTTTTTTTTCTTTTTTTATATGAAAACATATTTATTGCTGTAAAATATAGCGTTTTGATTGTTAAATTACTTCTTAATATTCCTAATTGTGATGACTACATGATTTTGTTAAGCCGGGAAATATGAAATGATCAACCATGAATGTATATTGTTGAAGAATAAATAAAGTTTCTCACTTTTGTATTTGCTGTTGACACGTACTTATTTTGTCTCTTGTAAAACCTATCGCACCTATATTTATATATATCTGCAGACAAATACGTATATTCATTATTCGCGAATAGAGAACTTTGTATTTGATTGTAAAAAATGTATTTTATATTGCTTTCAGATAATACGTTCTTCACAACCGAGCCTGCATGAAAATTTGGGCGGATATTGATAATACAATTGTTTCAAGGAAATATAATAATAGATTGTATAATATTTTTATTACTCGATAAGTGTGAGGATATGAAGATTATGCGCAGAACTATTTAATCAAAGATCGACATAGATGCGTAAAGCCTGTATATATTTTTCTAAAGAAAGGAGGAATAGCAATCTCTTGAGGTATGAGTTATTAGTTATTTAGTTATCCGATTCCGATCCTTTGATTAAGTTTTAATCAAATACAACGTAGTCATAATTTATTACATGTGGTACTTTACAGTGAACATATTTGCCTATGTTTTGAAAAAGGTTGTCTGTGTTTAAAAAAAGTATATATTTATCAATATTAGATACTTAGCTGACCATTATTGATATATGTATTGTTAACATCTGTAATGTGATCCATGACTAATTTCACTTTTATACCGTTTAAGTAAGAGACGTTTTGCAAAACTCATTATCGAAATAGTAATGATAAATCTAGTGCAGTTGATAAAGTTGCCAACTTTTTTACAAAAATTCTTGACGCTTTTATTTATTGTATTTATTTAATTACTTGTCGAAAATTTGTAATCTTAAAATATGTACAAGGTTTCCATTAAATCAAACTGCAGCTTTGAGATAGAAAGAAATGGAAACAAATGTTGTAGGGAACAAAATTGCACTTTAGAATTATAAATATAAGATATGCACATAAATTCATAGTTATAACGTCAGAACAGAGAAAATTAAAATTATTTAATTTTTAAATTTTATAAGATTTTTTTCTGTTCTTGCTTCAAAGCCTCACAATTTGATCCATTCACATAGAGCAGCTTATATACAGTTGAAATTATTATGTGGAAAATTTAAATAATATTTGTTATTTCCTATGTGACTTAATACTGTAATTTCCTAGTGATTATAGACCGAACCATACATTGTAAATTTTCAATTAATTATGAGGCCTATGATATTAAGATTATGATGTTGATGAATGTTATCCAAAGAATGTTACTTAAAATATTTTACTATCTTACTAGAGATAATCAAAATTTTTATTTCTTAAGATAGTAAACATTTTTATTTTAAATAATGTAGATTATAAGAAAATACATTAAAAAACTTTTTCAAAAAACAATTGTTTGCGTTGTAAATATATATCTTAATACAGGTAACATCTGCATAGAATATTATTATATATAATATACATGTATAATTTGTTTACAGTAACAAATCAAGATTACATTTTGCCTTTTCCAAATCATGTAGAAATTTGTAAAACTGCCCTATTGTCATCTCAATAAATACATTCTTGATTTTACCATCATCATCAAGACATAACTTAAGTTGTAGAAATGATTTTGCGACATTGTCGGAATCATTACTTGCTGCGGTCACTAAAAGAAGTTAAAAAAAATGACATAGTTATTCATTAATGATTGGCATTTTATAGTGAGAATACATAATCTAGATTATGTATTCTCACTATAAAGCTGTTATAAATAAGAATACAATTCGGAAAAAAATTTGCATAACTTAATTAACTTATATACCTTGTTTATTAGTATTTACTACTAAAGTTAATCAAATGTAAGATTTAAATTAAATAGAAATACAATATACACAATTTTTATATTAATAGCAAATGATAATTAGAATATAGAATATCTTTGTTTCTTATTTAATAGATCTAACAGAAAATAATAACCTAAGAACGTAATATGACAAACATCGATATTGGTCTCAATTTATAAACTATTATCTTACCACCGAATCTCCACGATATGTCAAGTATTTTGCTGATATTTCTCTCCATCTTCAGAACATGCGTTATGACATACGATGGTTAATTACAGGAGAGAGAAAAACCTGAGAATGAACAGTGAGCTGAAGTAATCCAACAGGAAAACATGCACCGTGTGCCACTGGCTTTAAATAGAGATGGAAGATGGAACATGGCCATTATGGCCAACATGGAACCCGTCCACTGGCGCCTCTATGTACATGAAACGTGTGCGTTGAACTACGTAGTCATGTCTATCATTGATGTCTACAAATATTTCCGACGGATAACATGGGATAACGCATCATATATCACCAGCAACACGTATGTCTAAAAAAGATATCTTTCTGACAATTTTATAAGACATTTGAACAATTTTTAGACATCTTTCAGATGTCTGGTAAGATGTCTTAATGTTTTTTGGAAAAATATGATTAAAAATCGACAATTTTGCAGAAAATGTCGTGACTGTTAAAATTACGATACAATTAAATTTAGACTATAGATCGTAATATAATATCAATTTTATGATTTATTATTATTCTAATGTAAGATTGTTCTTATATATTATTTACGCTTCGATAATATATTCGATTTTTATTTAAAACTACTGCAGTTTTACTTTTATTACTTGGGTTTGAGACAAGATAAGACAGATACCTATTGTCTTTGATTTTATTTTGATTGTTCGTTATTCACTCGCGGTGTATTTTCGCAAATTTTTATGTCCGAAATTAAATCCGAAATAAAAAAGTAACTTTTTTTTAGTTAAAAAATATGGTATTACATGCGTTAGATTAAAATGAAATGAGAAGAGCCTGCAAGAATTGTTTTCAATTAATTTTAATAATATCTAAAATATTAAATAGTTAAGTTATACATTGTACATTGTTTTGGAGAAACTTTATTACATTTTTAAACTTAATGAAAAATAGCCAAGTTATTTACAATAATAGCGCTAATGCTATATTATATTTCTAATCCGAGCAATCTTATTCGATCACAATGAAACTTTTCTATAAAATATGTCTCTATTTTCTTCCTGCTTCATTATTCTTCTTTCCATTTCCCAATCCTCACTATTTCACTATTATGTCTTTCTCAAAACATTTCTATTTTTATTATTCCTAGTTTTTTCTGCCAAAATTTGATTGTTGGCATATCTCACACTATTCTTGTCAAACTGGGATTTCGTTGGGTTGGAGAATGTTTTCACCATTTATCGTTCGCTCATTCTGCCAAAAGACTCTTTTCTCACTATCTTCTTAATGTTCATTAGCTAATGTTCATTAGCATATTCTTCACATAGGACAGCTAATTGTAAGTCATATTCGCACATATTCGAGAATCTTGCTAGGTCATATCGATGGTTGAGCTCCAGTAAGGTCCTTTTGTTGTGCTCGTCATTACAATCTTCGAGTTCGGCAACTTTATCAGTTGTAGGCTATCAAAACCTTCAATCACGTCGTTTCGTCCATTTCTTCGTTCCGATATGGACGATGCAGGCCCATTTTCCAAACTTGGCAAAAACGGACAGTAAATTTCTGCAACGAATATAAAGCGTTTTAATATGATTATATGGATAGAAGGCCTCGATCATCTCTTAAAAAAGGATTATCAAAGCAATTTGCAAAAGTGATATTATAAAGTTATACTTATAAAGTTAAATCGCCATGAAGATTATATCTCTTTAGAAGAAAATGCATTTTAAATAATTTATATTAAAAAATGCAAATGAGAAATTAATATATAACAAAAAGGTTCACAAGATTAAAAATTAATCGAAGAAAAAAGAGCGTTGAGCCGTAACAAGGTGTTAGTGTTAAAAAATTCTATATTAAAGTAAAAAATAACAAACGTTTCGGATTTTTATAGGACCATCTTCAGTGTCGCAGTGTCCATTAAGTCAATTTCGGATAAAGTTAACGAACGTTACAAATATTACAACTAAAATCAGTTAAAACGTTAAATTCGAAGTGGATCATAATCTAAGTTTTGTTTCTTTCTGCTGTGAACTATTTTGTAGAAATTTCAGTAATAATGTGCTTATAACAAATAAAACATCCAAAATTATATCTAATAAAATTGGAAAAACACATATTTATGCCCGCGTATAAAATATATAACAAAAGTTGCGTTAATTTTAGTTCTAATATTTGTAACATTTGTTAACTTTATCCGAAATTGACGTAATTTTTATGCAACACTGAAGATAGTCCTATAAAGATCCGAAACGTTTGTTATTTTTTACTTTAACCCTAATGGGTCACACTGGGTAAAATACACCCCAGCGGTTTTTTGACTTCGAAAACGATCCAGTAAACCCAGTTTTTTCAAGAATTTTTTTACATATATTAAATTAATTTTTTGCAAATTTAACCTATACAGTCTTTTTCAGGAAGACTTAAACTACAACAGGATATTTTTTTTTTTATTTTTAAGGTCATCTACAATTTTTTATATACGTGAAAACACGCTGGGGTGTATTTCACCCAGTGTGACCATTACGGGATTCTCGCGAAGTGTGACCCATTAGGGTTAATATAGAATTTTTTAACACTAATACCTTGTTACGGCTTTTTCTTCGATTGAGAAATTAATCTTTTAATTAAAATCTTTTAATTGTTTTATTGTTGTTGCTAAGACATACCAGATATAGTTAGATTATGCTCGGTGGACTACGAGTAGAATGTCAATACAGATGTATGATTTCCGCGGACTAAAATCGTGGGTGGCATGTCTCTCGTAAGTGTCTCCAACCAAGCCATGTATAAGGGCGCTGAAACTGCACCCTTCCTTGGCATTGGTAAAGACCTATGAATTACAAAAGCATTCTTAAGAAATCATCAATAACAAAGAGAATAATACAGTAAATTGTAATGCAGAAAATAATGTAAGAAGATATGCGAGTTACATATAATCCGTGTAGTTGAATATAATCTTACAAAAATATATATTTTTTATGGATATATTTTCAAGAATATTTAAGTATATCAGGCGTTGATATTTTTTGCTTTTACGTTTTATATATTAAACGAATATAATTTAAAATAAAAAATTATTATACATAAATATACGAATATAGATATTTATGTTTTGAGGAATAGTATGTAATGCTAAATATATATTATTATACATACATAACTACCAAGGTGGACTGACTCGAGTTTTCTAATAATAATTCTCGCAGTCGCAGTTGCCGATTCGTTTTTTCTCGTAGAGTCTGAAGCTCCTGATCAGTAATATAACATTCTAAAAATAATAATTATTTACATTGAATATTAGATGCATATTAGAGGGAGATAATTAAAAAGGGATTGTTTAAACAAAAATTATGCCAATAACCTACCACCATTTTCGGAAGAATCGTTTATCCGAAAATCGGATATTAATTTGTCGAAGAAAGACCGCGTCTCCTCTCTTAATTCAACGCCGATGTCATTTACTATCTTCAGGCTGCTGTAGTTAATTCGTGCCTTACTCATTATCTCAACCATTCTGCAGGATAATTAATAACATAATCTTACAGCGAGATATTTTATTTACATTTTCGTGAAATTGTTCGCTCAAAATAACTTCCTCGATAAATTATCATAGTGGAGTCATATTAGCCGAAATTTCAGATTAATGTGAACTGCTCTAGAGGAGCAGTTTTTTTGCATGATTCGGTCAAGGGCAATGAGAATAAAGATATCCTGGAGTTTCCATATTGAGCGAGCTACGGAAGGTTGTTTTTTTAACGTTTTTTAAAAAAATAGCGTTTTTTACGATTTCTTCTTCGGTTTTTTTTAAATATCTCCGGTTCTATCTATCGTACAGAAACCAAAAAAATACCAATTTCTTCGTCTTGAAATTGCCTACAAAACATTCTTATATCGCGAGTCAAAATTCCTGCAACATAACCTCCAAAAAAAATAAAAACCCCATTATATGGAAAATTTTGGTTTTTATTTTTTATCTTAGCTTCCAAGCAGTCAATTGCTTTAGTATTCTGGAAAAACATACTTCTTTTAGTCACAAATGAACCAAAAAAATTATATGTAAAAATATTATTTATAGAGGATTTTATACTAGTTTGAAGTTTAAAATTGCCGCTCTAATAACTTTGGTGCAACACACCCTAGGGACCTTTTTTTTTTTTAAATTGTTCGTTTTTTTATGCTCTTTAAGATGACTATAAGTAATATTGTCTAAATACAAGTAAAACATTTATAAAAACGATATAAAAAATTTTTTAAATTTTTTTATCGATTTTGCACGTAATGCATTATTTATACAATTTTACCCATTTTTATTTTTATTTGTTTGTAATTTCATTAATTATACAACATATTACAATGTTTTCTACGTATTACGACATAAAAAAAATTGCTGTGAATCCTTATCGCATTATAATCGCAAGAAACAATAATATTTAGTGTTACAGTCGCAAGTGTTTTTTACCTACATTTTGATGAAAGAATATTCAAAATGCACGAATACATGGTAATATTACAATTACTTCATGAATATGCATGAATAAAATTTAAATAAACGTTAAAACAATTATAAAAGAATTTAACACAAAAGGTTTTCTTAGACGTATTCAAAGTATCATAATTATATTACCAATATTTAATGTTTCTGACAAAAATTGTTATTATTCATTGTAAATAAAAATGATCTTATATTATGCAGCATAAAAAAAGTTAATCAAATAGTGCTATGTGTAGTACTTCAGAATATTAGTGTTTAAAAAACCAGCATAAAATAGAAATACATGTGAAAATCATTTCTATACAAATGTAAGAATTTAACACAAAAGTATGCAGTGAATCATATAATGAATATCAATTCTTTTTATATTAATATTCATTAATATTACTCTATTAGTATGATATTCATTATATGATTCACTGCATACTTTTGTGTTAAATTCTTACATTTGTATAGAAATGATTTTCACATGTATTTCTATTTTATGCTGGTTTTTTAAACACTAATATTCTGAAGTACTACACATAGCACTATTTGATTAACTTTTTTTATGCTGCATAATATAAGATCATTTTTATTTACAATGAATAATAACAATTTTTGTCAGAAACATTAAATATTGGTAATATAATTATGATACTTTGAATACGTCTAAGAAAACCTTTTGTGTTAAATTCTTTTATAATTGTTTTAACGTTTATTTAAATTTTATTCATGCATATTCATGAAGTAATTGTAATATTACCATGTATTCGTGCATTTTGAATATTCTTTCATCAAAATGTAGGTAAAAAACACTTGCGACTGTAACACTAAATATTATTGTTTCTTGCGATTATAATGCGATAAGGATTCACAGCAATTTTTTTTATGTCGTAATACGTAGAAAACATTGTAATATGTTGTATAATTAATGAAATTACAAACAAATAAAAATAAAAATGGGTAAAGATTGTATAAATAATGCATTACGTGCAAAATCGATGAAAAAAATTTAAAAAATTTTTTATATCGTTTTTATAAATGTTTTACTTGTATTTAGACAATATTACTTATAGTCATCTTAAAGAGCATAAAAAAACGAACAATTTAAAAAAAAAAAAAGGTCCCTAGGGTGTGTTGCACCAAAGTTATTAGAGCGGCAATTTTAAACTTCAAACTAGTATAAAATCCTCTATAAATAATATTTTTACATATAATTTTTTTGGTTCATTTGTGACTAAAAGAAGTATGTTTTTCCAGAATACTAAAGCAATTGACTGCTTGGAAGCTAAGATAAAAAATAAAAACCAAAATTTTCCATATAATGGGGTTTTTATTTTTTTTGGAGGTTATGTTGCAGGAATTTTGACTCGCGATATAAGAATGTTTTGTAGGCAATTTCAAGACGAAGAAATTGGTATTTTTTTGGTTTCTGTACGATAGATAGAACCGGAGATATTTAAAAAAAACCGAAGAAGAAATCGTAAAAAACGCTATTTTTTTAAAAAACGTTAAAAAAAACAACCTTCCGTAGCTCGCTCAATATGGAAACTCCAGGATATCTTTATTCTCATTGCCCTTGACCGAATCATGCAAAAAAACTGCTCCTCTAGAGCAGTTCACATTAATCTGAAATTTCGGCTAATATGACTCCACTATCAGTGTTCGCACATTAAAGCACCTTATATTAATCTTTTTCTCCTTATATCTCCTATTATTTACTTACTCTTTTTCTTGCGCGCTGAGGTCGTGCCTATGATTGGTCAGAGCGAATATCCTCATCTTGCAGTGTTTCCAATTTGAGCGCGTGCTGATTATATACGGTAGGAGAATCGTTAAACCTGTCGAATAATAATTTCTGCCACTTACAAATGAGTCGGAAATTCCAACGAATTTTATATGGATGATTGAGGTACGTGTCTAAATCAACTCAGAAGACATACCCCAATCATCCGATTGAATCTATTTTTTAAGTCACCTCCGTCGTCATATAGCCACCATACGTCGATGGTTCCTTTTTTGTACTTCTGTTGGAAAATTGTTACATTTTCCGGTATGGAAGCCATTCCGCCGTTTCGTCTCTCGCTAAAATAATTAATAATGAATCGTTAACAATACATAAATTTTAATAATTTCTTTTTGCTAGATTTTCAAAATTTTATTGAGAAAAAAAAATTACTTTAAAATTCATATACACATAATGGAGAAGATATTAAATTTTAAGAATTAAAAACGTGGCAAATATAAAACTTTGATAGTATAAAACAAATAAACTTTTTAGTTAAGTTTAAGTCGCTTTAATAAAAATTTGATTTAGGTTTTAATTAATAAAATATTTAATATTGTTTTAAATTAAAAATAAAGAAATTTAAAAACGTATGATTAAATTTTTATGAAACAAAATTTATTCTAAGTTTGACGAAGCAAACTTTTGATAATTTTTAATATAGTACAAATGTTTAACGTTTTACTTACAGCAGTTTATCAACAGCGTGTTTTTTCTTTTGTTTTAAATTTTCTTGAGCTTTCCAATGTATCGCTGAATATCCGATTACAGGTGTCGTATCGGGTGTGGAAAATGGGGTACCTAATTAAACCGAAATATGTGAGAAACAATTATATGGAAAATTTATTGTTTATCTATGATAGAGCTAATTTCTATTTAATAAATTGCTCAAGATATATTCGCAAAAAAATGGAACAACTTTTTTAAATAACGATAACACGATAACGATAATACAGTTTTGCATAAATTATAAATAACAATAAACTATAAATATTGACATAATTGAAAAGAGGCGATATAATCTCTTTCTATTTTAATTTAATATTAGTTTAATATTAGTTCTTACCTATTGTCGGCACGCTTTGTACTCTGGGAATCTGCGTGCTCATGGAGAGATTGCTGTCGGCGTGCATTAGAGTGTTCCCCGCCAAATTATAGCTACTCTGTGCGAGACTTCCGTGGTCATCGTAACCGTTCGCATCGTCTCCATTCGTGATGCCGGAGCAATCCAGACCTTCGGCAATTCTCAAAATTGCTACAGCCAACTTGTTATCGAAAGCATTGCTGAGAGAAAAAAAAACAAATTTTAAAATCTTTGAATGCGCCGTCCGCAATTATTATTTGCCATTTTAGAGTAATTCTGGAGCAGGCAGTCAATCAACTCACTGAAGAATATTGAAATATTCCTGCAAATCTCTGTGATTGCACGTCGACCAGTGAGTCTTGTAACCCATGAGGACCACATTGGGAGCTAACTTGCCTATCCCGGTAGCCTGCATCAGCGCGGCAGCACCTCGTTCCAGGCTCAAGTCATCCAACAAGTGATAGAATGATTTTATGCGTTGTTGTTGCAGCCAGAAGGAACCATTATTCAGACGTACGGAGCGTAATCGATACGACAGTCGTGTCTGAAATTGCGTTGAAAATTTAGTGATGTCACAATTTTGCCACATAAACGACTACAAATAAGCGTAAAGTTATATTGTGACTAAATAGATACCGGAAAGACTTCGCCAGCAATCAGCAAAGAATTATTCTTCGTGATGAGATTCGCTAAGTGTATCAACGCGGGTCTCGCAGCAGGCGGGCCGGTAAGCGCCAGAATTTTGGGAGCGTAATTCTTCACGTGTTCGTCAATAGAGTTCAACCTAGAAGTTATCGTAAATTTCAAGTTGAAAGCCTCATTTTGAAATTTTCGAATTAAAATACAAAGACAGAGATATTCTTAACGAGATGATTCCAAGCGAGGAATTCGATCAAAAAGAACAAATGCAAACAGATGTTATTATTTTTTAAAATAATACCTGTAGACGATGGAAATTGCAGTCTTAAAGGTCTGCGCTTGCGTGCTGCTACCCCAATTCACGTCTGGCTTACGATAGACTACTATTAGATATAGCGCGAAGATGATGACAAAGGTGACAAGTGAAGTCACCCAATCGATGAGAAACATAATCGCCACGCAAAGGATAAAACCCATTAGAGACAGCCAGGTATTGTAGTACTATAAAAAGAAGAAATTAATAATGCGCGTTTATTTTTATCTCGGTTGTAAAGACGCTTAAAAAAGATTTAATATTTTCTCTCAAAATTTTTTAATTCTCAACAGGCACTGTTTCAGTCTTTTCGTAAAAAGACGAATTATATTATTTTTAAGTATAAGGAATGAAACATGTAATAAAATAGATAAAAAAAAAACTAATATAATTTTAAATTATCTCATTCCCCTGTTTTAATTATAATACATTTTCTTATGACGACATACACACGAAGAAAAAGATCCATAGTATCGAATGATATTGTAGTATTGAAGATTAAGCGTCTTTAAAAAACGTGTTGTTCTCTAGATTTTTGTACTATTTTAATTAGATAAATTTCTAATTTACTTTAAAACTAGGCCGCCATCCGAGAGGTCGAATCAATGCTGCGTGAAAAGTGCAGAAGTTGATTAAAGCGTACGACGCTAAATAGAAGTTTGAGATGAGCGGTGCGACTACGTTGAGATCGGCTGAAAGGGAAACGATTAAGTGTTTCTAGGAAACAGAGTTAACGATAATAGCAATTCGATATCTTCCAATAAAGTTCGTCATACGTCGAGACAGTCATTTTACCGATTAAGAGAAAGAGAGCCGCAACGCCAAATGTGAGAATGTATCCTCGATAGGGTTCCCCGGACTTTCCGTATCCCTTGCTGAAGTAAATCAACCCGGGATAAATTCGATCTTGACCCAAAGCCTGAATGAGTCTTGGCACTGACAATAAATTTGTCAGCGCCGTCGACAAGGTAGCTGCGAAGCATCCTGCGTAAATTAGCGGACCCCACACTGACATTAACTGCATGACCTGAAAAAAAAAAAATTACTTTGTATAAAATTATGTTAATAGTTAATAACTGACTTACTAAATAAAAATATCTAACAATTACTGTGCGTTTTTACAATGTCTTGGCAAATTTATTTTAGATGAATATTTGCTGCTGCGACTAACATTAAATTTATTTTGTTTGCAAAATTAGACAGCTTTCTTTAGCAGCTTTATCTGCTTTTATCTCACATCGCATATTTTTGTAAAAACAAAGTGCACTAGTAATTAATTAAAAAATATAACATTGTAAATTTCACCGTTTATGCTCTGTGAAGTTAATTTGCGAATAAATTCAATCAATTCTTAATTTAAGATTTTTATTGCAAAAATTGATACTTTTAAAATATGTATTTTTTAGCTCCGAGGCTGCCATTTGAGATTAAAATGAGAGAAAATGTTACAATTTCGAGACCATATCTTCAGTGACATTTTATATACTTACCGCGTAACTATTGTGTAGTCCGTACGTGCAGTTGGGAATACATTCCACAATAGTGCTGTTCACAAAACCATCTGCGTCTCTGACAGCCGCGGCACCGGCAAAAAAGACAAAAGTTACATAACTGAACATAGAGATCAGCAGAGCGAGAAGAGTCCCCATAGGTATGCTGCTCGCTGGATCTTTTAAATCACCGGATATGTTAGCGCCCGCTTGAATCCCGGTGACCGATGGGAAGAAGATGGCGAACACCGAGAAGAAAGTTTGATTGTTCTTCTCGGAGAATCGATAGTCCGGCCCGAGATTACCCTTAAATACGTCCGCTAGAAATAATATATACTTTTAATTATTAAAATAATTTCTTTGTTAGATTCATTTCATTTCATTCACATCGTACTATTATCGCTTCATTAGTCGCAGCTTTATACCCACCGGAGAATCCTATGAAACCTTTCGCTTTTTGTTCTTCACTTTGCGGCCCCATGATAGTGCCAATTAAAAAATCACAGATCGCACCCAAGATGACGGCTATAAGGAAGTTTTGTGCCTGATAAAAGAAGTGCAGAATATACTTAATTAGTAATTAATAATAAATTAAAGTAAATATTTTATTTTATAATCGTATCTTTTAATTGTCATTTGTTTATATAACGAGTTAAAAAATTCAATATACATTTTCTAGAATAAACCAAATAATTCTGGAATAAACGAATCTATATACCTTTGATTCCCACTCCATGCCGACCGCGCAGATAAGTATCATAACGACGAGCGCTATTACACCGACGATTCTTACGTCATTCACGCTATTATCTATGATCTTCAAACCGTTCGTTTTTAACAAGTCGTTCAGGGAATCACAGAAACCGATCGTATTCATAGAAGCCGCTACAGCATTTGCGAACGCAAACACGATGCCGACCGATGCGCCAAATTCAGGCCCAAGAGAACGAGATATGATGAAGTATATCCCACCTGTAAATCAATCGATTTTATTCCACTTCTAAACTGTGAAAAGTCTTCTCGCAAGAATAAGAGTATAGGATATCCGACAACGAATTCGAACTATTTGGGATCAGTTTTGTGATATTATCAAAAATTGGTCGAGATTATCAAGCCACGAATTAAAGCAGAATTTATTCAAAGTTAGGATTTTGCTACACACATATTTACAGTAAAAAATAATATATTAAGCTCAAAGCTTTACATTGCTACATTCAATCTTTTTTAAAATAATCATACTTTTAGATCAACAATATAATTTTATCTCTATATTTCATTGCTATTTTATTGCATGAATCATAATCCCTTCAATAAGCAAAAGAAATGCAGCAAAATTTAAGAGAATTATACACAATCATGTTTTCTGCCTTTCTTTATCAAGACAAATTGCCCCGTGGCTAAATTGGATAAATAATTCTGATGAGAATCTTGTAGCTTGGGGAAAAAACCCCGAGCGTCTAACGACACAATCGTATATAGAGCAGTCGCGGTGGTGTGCACGACGCCACTCCTTCGGAAAAAAAGAATTACAGAATGCGTTACCGTAACACACCTCCCTTTACTTCCCCATTAGTGCTAATTGCGCTGAGGCTAAGCGTCGTAATGACGCAGACGACCGCCGATATTCCGATAATGACGATGGTCTGCAGAATGCCGGCCTGCGCGACTACCCACGAGAGTCGCAGAAACAGCATGACGCCCCATATATTCAGCAGGCATGGTATAAGAACGCCTTGGATCCATCCTAATTTTATTCCGGTGTGACCCTGCTGACCGAAGCTGCCGACCTGCCCGGTCTCGACGGCATTGGCGTCCTGGAACAAGGTTTATTTAGACGCTCAATTCTCCGCGCTGTCCGCGTCGACCAATTCGATGACGATGCCATGCGGCGTCGCAAATTACATAATTCCGATAGTATGATAATCCTTAAATTACACAAATTACATAATTTTAACGGTATGCTGGCTTGACGAGAAACTTCTAAAACTCCACTGATCGTAAAACATTTGAAAATTTTGAAGATTATTTGAATTTTAGGAACACGACACGCGTGCTACGTTGTTCAATTTTTACATTTCTCGTTACCACAAGAATTGCAATCTAATTTTTATACCTTGTTTCGAAGAAAGTTAATGTCAAATTTTGATTAAGTATGCTTTTCTACATTTCAGAGATATAATAAAATTATTGTATTTTTGATAATAAATAAGCTAAAATATGACTAAACTAACGTGGATATATATATGTGTCTTGAAGCAATGTAAAGACTTTCTCATAAACATTTGCTCTTTTGAAGAATGTACAAGGACATATTGAGTGATAAGTGAAAAATGTCCTTGTACATTAAAAACCGATCGTTGCAAATTTTCATGAACTCTCTCATTTGTGTTCAAGATAACGCTATAATTAGTTGCACGCCAAGTGTTATCACGATTCCAGTACGTTAAAAGTTAATATTTCGTGAGTTCCCATTTTATTTAAATATATATTATATACTATATAAATATATATGTATATATATTTTTATATTTAAATCTATTTTATTTATTTTACTTTTTACTTTACTTTACATTTTAAATAAAATTATACGTTTATAGTTCAATCGCTATTTTTCATTTACATAATAATTGTATTATCGAATTTAAGTATACCTTTCGATAAATGTTTTTTAAATTCTTTATTTATATATAATAAATAAATACTACCAGTAAATGCTATCAGTTATAATCTCGCGAGAGTCAGCGGGAATAAAGCAAGGTAATTAAAACTTCGTTTAATTAACAAATCTTTTAATATTAATTTATAAATAATATAAATGTAAATAAATAATAATTAATTTATTGTTCGGCTGCCTACTTTTACGTACATGAAAAAAAAAAATATATATATATATTAAACATTTTTATATATGGAATAATTATGAAAGAGTATATTTTTTTCTAATAAACTATCTTATGTTGAATAAAAAAATTATATTATAGAATCAACATTATCAAATTCTTGAATGCGTGTAAGAACTTTATATCTACTGTACACAGGAGAGTATTTCTTCCAATCTCACTGAACGGATGTTTACTGCTGCGTAAACTTAATAAACTAGTTTCCCCTTGTCTAGTTTTACCTTCACGACTTCGATCGTCTTTCTTTGAAATAGGGAAGAGAAATCACAGGGTGATGCGATTCTCTTATCATCCGCAAAAATATCAAATACTTGTGTTATATTTTACGTAATATACTTCCTTAGAAATTATCACTTTGTTAAACGATCTTATCTAATCTCGATTGAAATATTGTGTTTTAATTCTTTATATGCATTTAAAAGACAATTATATAAAAAAATATATATATACAGGGTGTACCAGAAAGATGGGTACCCCGAAATAACTTGAACGGATGACGTTTTTGAAAAAAATGTTTAATACAAGAGTTTAGGGTTTAAAAATGGGCATCTGGTGGTGAACTTGACCTAGGGGTCATCATATATATGATTTTAATTAATAATTTGATTGTGGATAAATAAACAAATTAAATTTTAGTATTATTTTAGAAGAAAACAAAAGACGGCAAAATTGTGTAATTTTTACAATATTGCTTATTTAATAATTACCAATAAGAATAAACGTTTTAAAAGTGTAGTAAAATTCTAAATACGTTCTTAAATTCAAATAAAAAAACATCGATGATTATTTAAGTACATTCAATTGATAAGCCGATATTCCGTTGAAAAATATTATTGAGATTATAAAAATCAGAATATATCTGTATCCTCACTTTAAAGTAAAAATTGATAGTATTCCATGAAAACTTGCGTCAAGTATTTATTGATACATTTATCCAGTCGTAACTAGATATTAATCGTTATATTTATCGGATGGAATCATTAAGTCTCTCTTTACATATGTGTATGTGGTGTGGCAAATAAAATTTGATTTTTTACGTGTGTTTCACATATATGTATTATATATTCTAAACAATTTATAAACAACAAATAGTATATAGGTGTATTAAAAATTTCTTAATTTTATTTACCTGCTTCAGTTTCGCTAATTTAATATCTATTAATTAACTAACTGTGTTTTATATTTAAATATATCATATTTTATTTAAAATAAAATGATATATTATCAAATTTTTAAATTAATGTCTGAAGTTCCGATACTATAATCTTCTAAAGTATACTGTGATATATAAGTTTCCTTACCTTTATAAGATTTCCTTCATGCAAAGTGCTCAGAGATGGCCTTTTCGCGCGACGGCTTAATCTATAAAAGAGATTAGTGATATTGTAATGATAAAACTATTATTTTAGCCGGATTCGCCAAACTGAATAATTCCTTTTCGGGTATACGTACAAAAAATGTTACTGATTTTTTTATATCGAGAACGTGTAACGTGAACGTGCGAAAAAAGATTAATGATTTTTCAATATAATGCTTAAACGAACAAAACGTGGAAAACGTCGTTACGTAATCGCATCGATATAAATGGACCGATAGACCGAAATATGATAAATTTTATATAGCAAATTTTGTAACAATTAAGAGTTTTTTTGTTCTTCTTTAAACTAATTTTACGCAACAAAGCATATAACGTGACAATTGAAAACAGTGTACGTATGTAATTAATTTGATATTAATTAACGTGATACACTCTGAAGTGTACTTTAATTAACTTAATAAAGTATACCTGTAATGATCCAATCGTGGAACTACATCCCATAATCCGCCCATATT
Organism: Temnothorax unifasciatus; assembly: GCA_030770225.1. NCBI lineage: Eukaryota > Metazoa > Arthropoda > Insecta > Hymenoptera > Formicidae > Temnothorax > Temnothorax unifasciatus. The sequence continues at coordinate 54,059 of JASTWK010000486.1, read as the reverse complement.
TAGAGACATTGAGGGTCTCTTATTATTTTGCTGTAATTGTCCAATTACATCGTCTTCCGGTGCTTTGCCCTGAAAACGATTCTCCATCTTGCCTTGTCTGAAAAACACATTTTACTCTAGCAATGTTTTATTTACTTTTCAACTATTCTTGCACATTGCGCAAGCCATTTTCTTCTCGCATGAATAGTCAAGTTATAAGATGATTAAGTAGCTAAGACGATAACAATTGTAAAAAAATGAAAATAAATATACATTAACAATTTATTCCAATGTATATTATATGTATATGTTCTACGTGTTGTATAATTATATCATTCAGGCATGGCGCGTAATAAAATAGCCTCGTCTCCAATATTGCGTAAGTTGCAATTTTTGGAAGACAACATGTGATTCGGTATTGATTGGAAGGTCTCACGGAGTGATAACGAGAACTAAGGGCAATTAAGGTCACGTATGAAAGTACTTCGCAGAAAATTCTACGAACATTTGCGAGCAATGAGTCAGAGATGGATCAAATGTCTGCAGTATGTACGACTCTTTTACACTTTAACTAATGATACTTATAATGACCGGTCATGCTCACATCTACCTTCCAGGTCACCTGAACTATCTCCAGGATAGTAACCCCCAAAATAAGATAAGATACTATTGGAATCTATATTTAAAGATTTTCTTATGTTTGTGAACAAGTATGTTCGTACATCATATGCGCAAAGAATATTATCAGTCTCATTCCCATCCACTCTTTCCTCTTTACAGATTTATAAATAGTAATATGACTGCGTTTTGCGACACGCAAATTTTCGAGTGATTATTTGGCCACATTCCCGAAATTTTCAATTTTCATGCAGTTCAACGTCTTGCAAGTTTAGGGATTTATTGGCAATGTAGTAAGTAAATTTACGAGCAATTTTTCGTAAGAATTATCTGAGAAAATAATAGCGATGTATAATACAATTTGTTGTTAAAATACTAATTTTTTGTCATTTATTGGTAGAAGCATTATTTTTACAAATAAGTTTTTATTTGTGATAATAAAAATAAAGAAATCAATGCAATTATGTAATGTGTTCTTAAAACTAAACTGTTTATATCGATATCTTTAGCTTCTTTCTCTTTTTAATATCTTTTAAGAAGTTTGCAATATTTATAGATATATTAATTAATTCTAGTGCACCAAGATTTTTATGATAATTATGAGAAAACAAATCACGCACTTGGTTCGTTGATGTAATATCGGTACTTACGATAGTCAATATTTTTTATGAGATCCAAGGAGCAAGTAATTTAATAAGAGAAAGTTTTTAAGAGAATCTATCAAAGATGTATTCCATGTTTACTGATGTCAGATACGCACGTCTCGCATATATCTACACGATAACGTGAAATAATCTAATAGAATAATGTGAAAAAATATTTGAATCAAAAAAGAAAATGTTATTTTTTAAGCTTACTAGAAGCTTACTAGAACGATTTCAAGAATATTTAGTTTAATTTTGTAAATTTGATTTACAGTTTGAATTTTATAATAAAATAGAGTTCTACGCATTTGTATTTGTCGAAGATCGATGCCACGAAAAATGATAAATCTAACAGCTTTAATTTTTTCAAAATTTAAATTTTTTTAAACAATAATTATTGTTCTCTTAATATATAAAATCTCATAAAAAAGTTATTCTTTTACTGATAAAATTAAAATCAATTTTAGCCTAAAAATAAAATTTTAAGGCAGCTACTTATAATAATGGTCTATAAACATTAATATTAAATATTTAAACATTTAAATAAAAGATTAAATTTCTTTGGCGATATTAAGCCCAATTTAAATTAAAGATGAAAAACAAAACTCTTTCCTACTTTCTTGATATTTTAGATATTTAGATGCTCTTAACCATAATATTATAAATATCAATGCTTAATATACTTAGCACAAATAATTCAATTTTAATTTTTTTCTATATTATAATTTATTTAGATATATATAGAATCAAAAGAAAAGAATAAACTTTGATAAATTTAAATATAATTATAATATAATTATAATATAATTTAAATACAATTTAAATATTATAATTTAAATATAATTTAGATATAATTGTGTATATATTATCATTTGTCAAACCATGTTTTGCAAAAAACGGAAGAAAATTATAATGAAAGACAGAAAGGAAAATGATTGAAGAATATAGAAAGGAATTTTTATAGCAGGGTAAAACGAATGTAAGAAAATCTCGATATAATTTTTGTCCCCTGTGCGATTCCTTCTTTTGATTCGCTGCACCGCATCGGTAATTACGGGTCAACGAAATGGGAAGCGCACGATCAACTGATAACTCGAAATCGATAACGAACGGCCATAGCACGGAATAACGATTCATTTGCGTCGATTTACCACCGCTTGCAGCTTGCAAATGCATGCGTCTGACAATGCCAAAACAAATAATTCTACGAAACGGTTTCCCGGTGCTGCCTGTCGCGGTCTTTACTTTCTCGCGGTCTTCGTTGTCGATCTATTACAGTGACACAGAGATGCCCTTCAACGTGTGCCTCCCATTGACGGTCGCTCCCCTTATCAACTTGGCTCGGAACAAGACTTCGATTTATCACGGCTTACGCGACAGGCGAATCGCGAACAGATAATCGATCAAAATAATACGTCAGTTTGCATCCTTTCTTTGGCCGATTAAATCAATCTATTTGAAAGATAATAGCTTTCAAACAATGACACGTTTTCAATAACGCGTATATGTTGTTTATGACACATTTCTCACTAATAAATTTTATTCGAAATATAATAATTTTGAGAACACACGAGAAATTCGTAATCCTTTTTTTCGCACAAAATCCCTATACTATGTACTTTTATTTAATTTATTCTTGTTTAGGTTAAATTGATTAACTAACAAGAATTAACAATTAACAAAATAAGGTTTAATTGCATACATCACAATTTAAATATACTATAAATTTTGCAAAATTATATTTATATTAAATTAAAATTAAATTGTTCCAATTTGTATCCGTAAACTTATACTTTATACCTTATGTAATAAAATATATACGTTCGAAAATTCAATCTCTTTATGTAATAAAGAAATCATTTAATCGCTCAATTATTTTTAATTATATTTACATATTTTATAAAATAGTAAAATCAGTAAAACACAATCGATATAGATAAAACAGTCTACTTAGCTGAAGAAATTATAAATAAATTCTTTTATTAACAATATTTTAATCGATATATTTTATAATAAATAAGGCAAAATCAAAAGTAATTAAATCTGGAAGATGTTCACTGCAAATCCAAGTATGTTATTTTAACTGAAGCTCGATCTTCTTCCACATTTCTTACCGTTTTAAATCATGTCATTTAACACGATTAAACGTATTAATTTTTAATTTAATACAATTAAACGAGTTAAATTACGTGTAAATAATGTAATTTAACATGCAACGAAACATGTAAAACAAGCTTCAGTCAAATGTGTCATTTTTATGAGTGTAGAAATAACACACTTGGATTTACAGTTTTTTGACCGTGAACCGTGAAAAAATTGATGGTAATTATTTACACAAAATTAATAATATAAATTATAATAGAAAAAAATATAAATTATAATAGAAAATAAATTATAAAAGATTACTTTACTGCTAACATGGAAACAAAAGAAAGTTTAATCTAAAAAAAAATTGTAAATTTATTAAAAGCTCTATAAAAATTATTTGGATAAAATAAAATATATATAACTCAATACATCTTTTACAACTTAAAAATGTAATTAACGCGCGTGTGCATAATTTAAATTTTATACAAAATTGATTGTGATTCAAATAGAATTTGTCAATTACGCGCTATTATAGTTACGATGAAAGGAATTGAAATTGACACAGATTCCGAGATAAATGTATTTAAGCGATCGGCGCAAAATATAAATTCGATCTACTTGATGTTGATCATGTTTTACGATAAATTATAATCGAGCGATTATGAAATAATTAGAATTACGGGGATAAGGCAAAAGTCGACGATAAAACATTTCAATCCACAGAAGAAAATTTCAATCCAATACTCACGACGTGAAATTCGGCTGGAAGATCACGAGGATGGAAATTTTAACAATCACTCGCGACTTGCAATTCGCACTATTGCCGAAGCGATCCGCGTGAATCTGACACGAGGCACTGAGCGTCGCGAAAATTTGAACCCCTCGTGGATCAAAACCCCTCGAGACATTAAGGAAGGAAGCATGCGTCGGACTTCCCTTTCCACGATCCGCTTACGCGGCCTGCGAACGTGTGTGACACACACGCACATGGCACGCGCAGTTCCGAATGCGCGAGGCCACACGACGTAACATTTTAAACAAATTGCTATACGGTCGGCCATCTAAAATTGTTTCGATTAACGTGAAGATATATCCGAAGGGTTAATAGAACCACAATACCGCATGCGTGTCCGCGAGGCACGCGAAAACGTGCGCGCATCGATTTTTTGAGTCCCCGCGTGGGCGACTGCGTGCGCGGTTTCGTAAACCTCGACCGTGCTCGCGGGTAGGAAACGAGGGAAAAAAGAGAGGAGGAAGGAAAAGAGGATAAAAGAAATGAGCTTTCAAGAGAAATGAGCGCGATTTTCATCGCCAGAATGCCACGGGCGGGAATATGTCCATGACGCGAGATGAGAAGACGCGTGGGTGAAGGTCACCGCGGTGGTTCGCTCGCATTTCGAAATCCTTTGACGACTCTTAATGCGCACAGAGTGGCGCGAAAAGAAGTAAGCTTTGTGCACGGACGATACGTGTGCGGAACACACACATATAATGCAAACTTAGAACGCGAACAATGAGACTTGAAAGAAATTCAGGAGGTCTCGGAAGAGAAAGAGGGAAAGAGAGAGTCAAACATAATGAAGAAAGTTATTTATCGCAAACATAAAAATAACATGTAGCCGTGTGTTAAAAAGCGAGAGCCAACTCACCTTGTTACTTTTGTCACTATTTTTAAATTCACGTAAGAGTCTTTCGAAAGAGAATATTTCGGTATTAATAATATCACGCTTCAATTAGCCAAGTTTCCACTTCGGAAATTCGTCCGTTGAACTTCGTCTGTTCTTGGAAACGCGTATGTATACTTGCGCGACAAACTTTATTTTATTTTACGAAAGAGTCGTTCGCGGAACGAAAATTGCGACGAAGACGGTTCAGTTCAATTATCATTATCGGCGCGAGTCGCCGAAGGATGGCCGATCGAATTCCGCGAGCGACTACTACCTTTTTCAGTGGTTCCGACATTTATATAGACCGCGAGGAACTGTCAATGCGGCCGATGACGTTGGCTTGATGTTTACATTGACGGCAAAGATATACGTCTATGCTGAAGGCACCCTTGCTTTGAAATTTATATACTGGAAGGAAGTGCAGGATCCGCGAATAGATCATCTGGCTGCTCTTCTCGTCGAGTTATTGTTATTTGCTATTGTTGTTTCTAACAAGTGGTGCTGGCCGAAGTGATGCAACGCCGGTCTTTCTGCGCTGGAATCTTTTGAAGAACACTTTACAGTCATGTTTTATTACTGACGAAGTATAAACTAAATAACTAAACCGTATTTACGAACTTCCGAAGAAGAAATATATCGGCGAAAAAATGTGCAGTGTTTCTGAAAAAGCCACTTATCGATTTGAGCAATCGTAATTACTTCTTATCGAGATAATTTTTGTTATTCATGTTGTTCTTATCATTTTTTTACGGTAACGTAGATAAATTATATTTGTATACGCATTGTACGTATATAATATATTTAATATATTCTATCTATATTCTTTTGTATAAAATTATTTTAACAATAAATACAGTTTTAATAGTACGTATTACAGTGAAAAACTTCATAGATATAATTTGCTTGATTCCAGAATTGTTTTTTCATTGAGTTAACAGTTAACCGATCAAAAACTTGAAGATAAAAGTTGAATGTGTGATATCACATTATTGTAAAATTTAATTTTGATTAAGATAAAGTTTTCTAAAAATATATGTAGATGTATATGCATTTATACGTGTATTTCTTTGTATTTTTAATATATAAAAATTAAAAAAAAAAGATTCTTTAATGCAGGTGACCAATCAAAAATTTTAGAAGCAGTTATCATCGTACTGATTCAAATTACGAATATTGTTGTATGATGTGCTATATTACTTAAGAAAAAGGATGAAACTTACCATAGCAATTACATCGGTATTTTCTTATCTACGATTAATATCAATTTTTCTGTTCAACAAGTAGTAATAATCGATAATTGATAAGTAGTTAAATCAATGATTATCTCGTTTGCTCGCAAACGATATCGCAAACACTTTGCTACATGTGCGCGGTTTCACGCTTCGTTTATCACGCTTAATCTATCGTCAAGGAAGCAATGATTTATGAATTTGCATGTACATTGAACAAAAAATGTCGTAGCTAATGTTAGACAATGGATTGCTTGTCTTTCTGAACCACATCTAACAATCTATTTTGTTCCTTTTTCTAAAGTGCAAATGTATTTATATATTCCAAGAATAAAAAATATAAAAATATTCAGTAGAATGGAAAGAAAACGAATTTAACGTCAGATATGTGTCTATTAGTGATTCTATTGTTATTTAAAATATATTAAAAGAGATGCTCCAATTTTTTTAAAATTGCAAATAGATACAAAATTTCCATCAATCAACCTGCCAAACCATTTTTAATTCGTATACTTTTCCATATACAAAATGTTTTACTTCATAAAAATCTCTGTTTTTAATTTAAAAGATATCAGATACTAGTTTCAATAGTAACGCAATTAAATAGACTCAAAATATTGAAGATTGTTTTAAGACGAATAAATACATTTATTGTTATGTGTCTATGTATCAACGACTTTTAAATACATAAAAAATACCTAAGACAATACGGGTTGTATTGCTAACGGCATTGTGTTACGCTAACAACAGTTTACTGCCAGGTGTGTGCCAGGCTGATAATCAAATCCACTGCTGCACGACGTTGAAATGATATAAGCGGTGGATGCGTCTTTTTTTAACATCTTTTTAACGAGTTGGCATGAATATGCTGATTTCCTTAAGAGGAACGACACGACGCGAGCTTAACATGCCAACACAGACTTTTGCGTAAATCGTTCGATAACTTTAACGTCATAAAGAAGCAATTTACACAATAAAAAGTTTTTACATTTTTTTGTTCGTCAAAGTATTTTGTTAATAATAACATAATTTGTATAATCTGGAGCTATAGAGGAGACCGGGGCGGAGTCGTCATTGCAATTATCTCGAAATCTGTATGTTGTGTGAACTCGCCATTATAATACTGTAAACGCGGCTTATGGTGTCCACGTGACCAACGGAGTTTAGTGAGGTTATGTGCCAGGTTGTGATTCTTATCGAAGCAAACGTGTTTTCGGAGGTTAAAAGTAAAATTTTTTGCGCGTAAATTTGTAATATCTTAAATATTATTGTGTCTCCGAATCTCAAAATAAGTGATTCTAAAGAGTAATGTATGCTGAACACGAATCCAGTGAAGTTTTTTTATTTTTATTGATTTCTAATATTTTATGAGCGACCAAACTTGAAACTTGTGTCCGGGGCGAAGTTGTTACCAAGTCATATCATGGAGGCTTCCAGCGAAAATCAAAGTCAAAGAAGCAGCAGAGGTCGGATTCTGGCGAGGACTTGGATAATATGTGCTGCGTGTGCTCAGATATGACAGAATAGAGCTGACGATAAACGTGCAAGCGTATAATAGGACACATATATAAGTGTGTGCGCTTTTCTTGTAATTATTTTCCGCCATCGTATTTTTAATTAATGTTTCTATTTTTCTATTAAAAAATAATTAATAAAATGTATCCTATCATTATATTATAGATTATTTTTCATGATCGGAATTATGAATTTTCATTTAAAATTCAGTCCGAGAATGGAGTGACGACTCCGCCCCGGCAATTTTGACATTTCAATTTTTGCACCTTTGTTGTTTTCACTCTATACCAGTTGAACAAAGCGACGTAGATAAAAAATGTCCGTATAAATTTTGTAGCCAAGGGTTCACTCTTTACAACGGTATGCCACGTTTTACTAAAATTATTTGTTTTGTTGTTAAAAATCGGCATCGAAAAAATAGTGACGACTTCGCCCCGGTCTCCCCTACATATATTAACCCTAGCTTCCCACATTTTCAAATTTTTACGGGCTTTCCACATTGTGGTACAGGCTACCCCACGTCGTATATTTAGCTAAAACTATATGAAAAAATCAACTGATTTTAAGTCACTTTTTTCCATCGATACGCCAGACATCAAGGAATATGCCTATGAATAAGAATGAATATGAAGAAGACACGGTAGTGTCTCGCGCCAAGTACACGCGGAGCGAGACCAACCGTGACTCTTTTACGCGACGCGACGATTTGCAAGTACTCGAGATGTTGAGATCTCGATAACGAGTGAACGGATCAAGTTCTAAATAGGCTTGATCGATAGCTTGGGGTCGATTTGGGGGGGGTCCGTTCTTTTCATTTTTCCGCTACGTGCCCTACGAGCGGAGATATTGGAAGGCAAAGTCCAAATGTGAAAATTTTATTTTAAGATACTCCTCCTCCTAACGCTACGATATAACCGAATATATATATCACGTGATCAGAGAAAACGTCACTTTCACTTTTTCGCCACTGGCGGTGGCGGTGCTAGTATCGCCAGTTTCGATATTGTGCGCGCATTATTATCGATCTAGTAGGTAAATTAATTAAATTATAGGTCGATAGACTTATCGGTCAGGAGGAAGATTTTTATATTTAAGTAAATTAGGTATCGTGTCTCTTGATCAAATAATCTTGATAATAAATAATATTATTATAATATTATTATATATATTATTATTATTATCAACCTAGCGAATAAATCCATCGAGTCGATATACAGGTTACCGACGACAAGGTCCAGATAGTGCGCTCCGTAGTTTTCAGTGTCTAGATGTATTAATACTTTGAATTCGATGTCTACGTGTCTCAGGTTGTCGACGACAAGGTCCAGATAGTGCGCTCCGTAGTTTTCGGTGTCTAGGTGTATTAATACTTTGAATTCGATGTCTACGTGTCCCAGGTTGCCGATGACGACGTCCAGATAATGCGCTCCGTAGTTTTCGGTATCTAGGTGTATTAATACCTTGAATTCGATGTCTACGTGTCCCAGATTGCCGACAACGAGGTCCAGATAGTGCGCTTCGTAGTTTTCGGTGTCTAGGTGTATTAATACTTTGAATTCGATGTCTACGTGTCCCAGGTTGCCGACGACGAGGTCCAGATAGTGCGCTCCGTAGTTTTCGGTGTCTAGGTGTATTAATACTTTGAATTCGATGTCTACGTGTCCCAGGTTGCCGATGACGACGTCCAGATAATGCGCTCCGTAGTTTTCGGTATCTAGGTGTATTAATACCTTGAATTCAATGTCTACGTGTCCCAGGTTGCCGACAACGAGGTCCAGATAGTGCGCTCCGTAGTTTTCGACGTCTAGGTGTATTAATACTTTGAATTTGATGTCTGCGTATCCCAGGTTGCCGATGACGACGTCCAGATAATGTGCTTCGTAGTTTTCGGTGTCTAGGTGTATTAATACCTTGAATTCGATGTCTACGTGTCCCAGGTTGCCGATGATGACGTCCAGATAATGCGCTCCGTAGTTTTTGGTGTCTAGGTGTATTAATACTTTGAATTCGATGTCTACGTGTCCCAGGTTGCCGACGACAAAAAACTATAGCGCGAACTTGACGCGGGACACTACCGTGTTATAGGTTATGTATGTGACTGTGACAGCTGGTGACAGCGCGCTAAACGCACTGTCTGCACTGCGCGCAGTACACACACACGTATACATCGAAACTGGCGATTCTAGCAGCACCGCCAGTGTCGAAAAAGTGAAAAGGACACGATTCCAGCCAATGAAATGATAGCATGGCATGAGTGATGAGTAGACGACGTATCTTAATAAAAAAATTTTCACGTTTGGACTTTGCGTCGCAATATCTCCGCTCATAGGGCACGTAGCGGAATATTATAAGAGCAAAATTTCCGAGAGAAGCAACGTGTTGGAGAGATATTTTTCTAGGAAATATATACAAGTAAGATTACAATCATTAAATCGCTCACAGTGCTTACGTACATAACTTTGTTGCGCGCTGCGATTAATTCAATTTATTATAATTTATTATAATTTTTTAACAAAGCAAAAATATAGCGATAATATGGCGTAATGAACATCTTTAAGTAATATAGCTTTGAATACATTTAGTAGCTTTTGTATATTCGTCAGTTTAATCCTTGAAGTTATTAAGACTTGCATCAATTTTTACCGCAAGTCCTCTTACATCTTTTATACGCCTTTTGTAAAATATAGCATATTCAGTACAGCAAAAAGAACAGTGTTGTGCTAAGATTTAAGCCATTATTTTATATTATTGTAATACAGGAATAAAGATGTTTGTAAATAGCATAATCTCCTTTACATGTGCATGTGTTTAGTAAAGAAAATTTATTTCTATATGTACATACAGATCCTTGTTGTTGAACACTACTATACTCGTCCAAGACGTTATTCGCGACATTTACAATCTCTCTGTCTTTTTTTTCAATCGCTCTAAAAAAAAATGTGTCATCTTGAAGTGATTGATCTTTCTAAAGGATTTAAAAGTTACGCTTTGCGAAGACATAAGATATACGTTAGCTGGAAAATCGATTCACGGCGGTATTAGAAAAAGACGGAAAGTTATGCGGTCGGTTCTTCAACAATATAACAGGTGAACGTTTCGCGACTAGGTTAATCCACTTGCATATTGGTCATTGCGATCTCGCTCTTGTACTTGACTCATCGTCATGGGACTAGCTCCATTGTTCGCGAAGATACTTTTCTCTTGTTCTCTCTTCTGCTACCCTAAGGCGCGCGCGCGCGTATGTGTGTGTGTGTGTGTTAAATTGTTGTTTTCTTTAGAAATAATAGTCCGTAACACCTTTAGCTTTACACCTTGTACATACTGTTTATAAGATTATAAGATATATTGTTTATAAGATGCGTAACACTACAAAAAGGCGTGATATCCGTACAAAATTACCTTTCTTAAAAAAAGGTAAAAAAAGGCGCCAAGTACACGCATAGTAGTGTATATGTTGTTACCTCGAAAAAAAAGAAAGTGGTAGTATTATACCTCGAAAAAACCTAAGTAACAAGTGGTAGACGTAATCTTTGTATCTCGAAAAAATCTAAGCAGTAGTATCTTTATTTCAAAAAATTATAACCCAAGTGATAGACATCACAAAATTATGTTACCTTATCAAAAAAGAGTCGCGCTTTAAGTGATCTATTACAATTACAAAAAAGAAATGATATCTGTGTAAATTACAGCGCCAATTACACAGAGAACATATATATTGCCTCAAAAAATAATTGTTGCACTACTTTGAAAAATATTTACATTGTGTCAATTAGAAAAAGAATGTATGATAACAATTTTATAAGATTAAAAAATTTTATTTAAATTTAACAAGGGAATACAAGATATTTAAGTACAAAGTTTACATGTGTATTTTTTAGTGGTCACAAAGAATTACAGAGGTAACAGTACAAAATAAAAATATTTTATTAAAATACATAAATTTTTCTTGTAAAAAAACTTGGCGCTGCTAGACCTCGAAATTGTAAATAAATAAGGACAACAATAAATAAAAATAATTCAGAGAAGAATGCGACAGAAGTAACAAAATGATTATCAGCGTGGTGTGTATGTGCGAGCGAGTGATATGGGTGTGCGTGACGACGGCGAATAATGCGGCTTGTAATTAAGTATGGGATAAGTTTATTTATTTATTTACAATTTCGAGGTCTAGCAGCGCCAAGTTTTTTTACAAGAAAAATTTATGTATTTTAATAAAATATTTTTATTTTGTACTGTTACCTCTGTAATTCTTTGTGACCACTAAAAAATACACATGTAAACTTTGTACTTAAATATCTTGTATTCCCTTGTTAAATTTAAATAAAATTTTTTAATCTTATAAAATTGTTATCATACATTCTTTTTCTAATTGACACAATGTAAATATTTTTCAAAGTAGTGCAACAATTATTTTTTGAGGCAATATATATGTTCTCTGTGTAATTGGCGCTGTAATTTACACAGATATCATTTCTTTTTTGTAATTGTAATAGATCACTTAAAGCGCGACTCTTTTTTGATAAGGTAACATAATTTTGTGATGTCTATCACTTGGGTTATAATTTTTTTGAATGAAAAAGACAGTAGTTTAGAAAATATTTGCTTGTAAAAAGAAGGTAAATTCTCGAAGTAGCAAACTAGAATTTTACCTGGGGTTACAGGCACCCCAGTGGGGAAGCTAGGGTTAATATCCGAGAGCAACTAATTAGAATTATTATCTAATTTTCATGTAAATTATCTTTTGCTACATCTGTGTTACATGCATATTATAAGATATTGAATAAATATCTTCTAACATACTTAAAAAGGTACATAATTTATTACTATAATTTATAATTATATATTTTCTAAAATAAATTGATTTCTTTATAGTCTAGTTAGTAACTTTCGCATTCTAAAAGAAATAAAGAATTTTATAACAAGCTTTTTTCGCGTGAGTAAGAGAGGATTAGTTACATATGTGTAATCAGAAATCTTGTCGAAAGAAGATCTTTCGCTGACATGACAGGTATGTCTTATATAAACAATGTAGAATGTGACGGCTGTCAATATGTAATTTTAAAAGAGTCAAAATATGGTAATAACAAATCACAGCTGCACAGGTGCAATTATATAAGATTTTACATAAATTATAGTAGAAATGATATATGTACATAGCAAAAAAGCAAAAATTTTTAGACTAATATATATATATAAATATATATATATATTTAAAATAAATTTTTTTGTTTTAATTATTTAAAAAGTAAAAATTTAATTATATAAACGCACACACATAATGCAATATTTATAATTTAAGAGTTTTGATGTACAAGAAGAAGGTTAGTTTAAAAATTCTTTTATAGAAATAATTGTGGTGTGGTGTGTGTGTGTGTGTGTGTGTGACAATGACAATTGTAACTGTGTTTGCAAATTTTGTTTATCAGGAAAAGTACGTTATAATTTCAAAGTTAAACTCGCACGACGCATAGGTACCATCTGAGTCAGTAGTTAATTATAGAAACTTGTAAAGAAACGGAAAAATGCATGCAGTAACATCTTTTATACGTTTATTGAATTTTTGCAAAATTATTTAGTAACAGTTTTAATTAATCCTTGTTTATTTCAATAGAATTATCAAAAATTATATTATTAAAAAGTATATAAATAAAATTGTATTCTAATACATGTATAATTTGTACAAGTAGACGATACACATCATGTATATTGAATTATATAGCGTTTATATATATGTATATATGTAATATATACATATATTAAATCTCAAGTTGTCATAGAAAATGATATTGATGCGAGCTTGTTAGATAAAGAAATCAGGATGTTATTATTTGTTATTTATAATTTAATCTAAAATTTCATTATAGATCGAGACCGAGAGAAATATATTCGGATAACTCTGGCAGAGAATTAGATTCATCATATTCTATCATCGACAATGGCAGAAATTTTTATTTAATACTCAAGAGAGAGAATATTATAATTATATTATCTGTCAATAATTACTGTTTCTGCAAAAGTGCAAATTTGCCGAAAAAATAAGGTTAAAATAAAAATCCTCATCCTCCTCATTCGCTTACTTATCCTTTTCATGAATTCGAAAATATCGCATAATTTTAAATTCGCAATTTGCTACTTTTTACGATTTAATTTTGATGACTTAGCTAGCTAGAGCATTATATTCTCTGGCGTTTTAATTGCCTGATGAAATCATCTCTTCGAACTCGACATATGTCAATTTGATGTAAACTCAAGCCAAAAAGAAGAATAGTCAGGCTTAATGTTTCCGTGTTCATACATTTGACGTTGATATAATTACATCAGCGGAATTTCGATACGTTAGCCATGTTCTCTGTGTGTCGTTTGGTTATCATGTATGCTATATATCCGTCTTGCGTCAGGTACTATACGCGTGCTCAAATACTTTACCGGATTAAACTGATATAGGCAAGTATGTTACTAGTTAAAACTACGTCAATTATACGCGGATAGCTGGTAAATTCTTTTATGTTAGCTCGGCTAAGCTTAATCTTATTTATATTCTAGATATCAATCTTTACAGAGAATAATGTAACAGTCAGTAGAAAATTGTTATATTATTTCTCATACACATTAATTGCATATAATTGATCCTGGTGTCGCAATTGCATTATACATAACTTCCGCGTTTTGTGGGAATATAAGATATTATTCAGAGCGCATTTGCGCACACGTTGCATATGTGCATTTTATTTTTATATTATACTCGAAGTACAATGTAGCAATGAATAATTTTCATTTGCAATTTCAACGAAACGAGTTAAAACTTATGAATTTAACAAAACTCGTTGAAATACTTGTTAAAAAATATATAATATACTAGATCTATTACAAGAAAATTATTACAACAATCTTAATAAACAAAATTTATCAAAATCTTATCATTAATAATAATAAAATAATATAAAAATAATATATAAAACATTTTAAAAACATGAAGGTTCTTTATATAAAAATTTAATATCAAAGAGAGTATCGTTTGTATATGATTACATTTTACTTTATTTAATATTAATAATATATTGATATCTGTTTAAAAAAATTATTTTTAATTATTATTTAAAATAATTTAAATTAATATATTGATTAAAATAGCTTTTCTGAAAATAGAAACTTTTTAATAATTTATTATTTTTTTGTTAAACGAAAAGTACATGAATATTTAAAATTAGAAATAGGAATCGATCTTTTCAAAAATATCTGGTATATTTTAAAATATAAAAAAAAATTTTAATGCGAATTTTAAAGAATCGCATATTTAAATAATGTGGCTTTGAAATTGTTGCACGTGCAAGGGGTTGAGTTACTAGGGGTCGAGTTCGTCGAAAAGGAACGGGAAGTTTGACAAATTGGCAGTACTTGAAATTCCGCGCATAACTGGCACGATACAAATTTTGGTAGCGAATAAATCGAAGTAATATATCATCTCAAAGGCATATGTGATTCAGTGATACCGTGCCGCTGCAAAAATCAACTGCTCCAAAACTGGCATGACTGTTGTGTGATCGCGTGGAATCCAGTTTATGTTTGGCAAAAGATACCACGATGATTCATCGCAGAATGGTTCATCACCCCGACCATTCGATGAAATTTTGTCATTCGGAAACCTTGTTATATACATATGCCATATTTTCTGAAGCTATTTGTACGTAACGCTGCATGCTTCTCAGATTTATTTTAGATATATATATCATAAACGAATATATGCAAGAATATATTAGGACTTGATATATAAATTGAAAATTATGCGACTGATTCATCTATCGTTATCCGTCGAAATCTTTCTCGCCAAAAATGTAGAGACAAACTTTGCCAAAAAGAAACATTACTGTTCTTTACTTATAATTAACTGATTCATATCAATTGGTTATAACTAAAAATTTCAACGTGATCTAGTACCGACAAAATTAATTTAAAATTCAATATTTGAATTATTTTAAAATTTTCAGTTGATTTTATACATTAAACAATTATTGCGCAAAATATTAGATTAAATTATAAGAAATTTACAACTTTTTAAAACTTTTTAGCTCTTTTAACCGTCATATAATCGGTCGCATATCCTTATTGCGGGGGAAGAACCGTTCAAAGTGCCGCGTGTAAAAGTGTAAAGATTAACAGTATAAGTGTTCTGTGTGAGCACGTAATCTACCAGGAAGGCTAG
This sequence comes from Temnothorax unifasciatus, assembly GCA_030770225.1. Lineage (NCBI taxonomy): Eukaryota > Metazoa > Arthropoda > Insecta > Hymenoptera > Formicidae > Temnothorax > Temnothorax unifasciatus. The sequence continues at coordinate 38,119 of JASTWK010000486.1, read as the reverse complement.
TTATAGCTTGCGTGGCACCAGACTTGCGCGGAAATCCAAATTAACGACCAAATTGCGAAATCACATGCATACGTCGCTCAATGATTTTTTGATTACTTTATTTTATCGCATGACAATCATGATTTATATGAGAAAATATTTTACAGCAGATAACAGAACTCCTTAGCTAAAATTATGAGAAAAAGTTATTTTTATTTCTTTGTAGTTGACATTGAGACAGAGAACAGCTGGAAGTGTAATAAAATATCTTGAATATCGATTTATTAAAAATTAAAAGATTAAAGATTTGTTACCTATACATATAATAAAACAACATTGTTAATTATATACACTTAAACTAAAGGGTACCAGTACTTGTTTTAGAAAGATTTTAGAATTAATATATTAACTTTTTTTACGTTTGTGTTTAAAGTCGAAAAAATGAAAGAAACACAAGTAGCTATATTTTGTTTATTGCGCAAAATCCAAAATAATTAACAGTTATGAGTTGTTCTATTTTATCATTCAATTTGGAATATGCATGTCAGAACGAGCTTGATACATGCCAAAAAGGTATATGATCGAATAAAGCCCTACATTTATCGATCACGTCTCTCATGCACTACCGTAATTGCGTAATTGCGTCGCCTTAACCCGAAATTGCCTATTTGCAATTACAGTAATGATTATTAAATCGGTACGCCGTAAACTGAATGCGAGAGAGAACAGGTAAAGGCGCAACTGAAGAAAATATTCATTTTCTAAAACAATTAAAAAATTTTGCAACCAATAATGTCCATGTCTACCAATGTAGATTAATTTTAATCGCGATTTAACTTACTTTTTATCTTTTTCTAGTTCTTAAAATTAGAGACAGATAAAAGGTAAATTAAACCAAGATCAAAGTTAATCTGCATTGGTAGAAACGGATATAAGACTTTACATTAGTAAATTATTATAATATTTATTGCACAAATAATAAAAAATAAATCACGGTATTGCGTGGAATGAAACAATAGAACAAAATCACAACGAGAAAAAATTATCTACATATCATGATTCGAAGGAAGTTGATAATTTAATGAATTCTTATCTTTTGCATCGTTATTTCTTTTGTATGTTAACGTTGCATAGAATCTTGCTATACCAAACACGAATAGCTCATACGCTTTAACATTATGTCACATGTGTAACAATTAACTCATAACACATTGCGTCGTTTCCCTGGAATTTTCATTTGACTTTTATATGTGTGTTAAAGATTGTTCTCGTGTGATAATGAAATTGTAATCCCTTACAGTAACAAATGCAATTCTAAGATTCATTATTTTATACGAAAATGTTAGTTATTTCTTATTAACAATTTTTCATAAATTTTTCATAAAAATTAGTCCTTGTGCTGCAACAGAAGTACGAAACAATAAAAATAATGCTGATATGTATCAAAAAATTAAAATTTTGTTGAATCAACTCCTATGAAATTACGTACATAAAATACATTTACTAAATATAAAAGTCAACTTTTTTATTACAATATTATGCAATAACTCGTAATCGATGATTTATATGGAGTTAAAAAAATCTAAATAAAATTTCTAAAAAAGCACAATTTTGTGGATGAAAATAATCGTTTTTATATAGATAAATTATTTTTGCTGCTGGGACAACTTATTAAGAAAAAGTAAATTATTTTCTAAATTATGCATATCAATTCATACGAAAATCGTGAGTTATGAATTATGTATTTATCGTGGATATCGCAAACTAACTTTCATCAACAATTTGGAAGCAAGAGAAGTATAATATCCGACCCGATTGCAATTGGGACAGGAAATGCGAATAAACGTTCGCAAGCCTCTTCAAGTTTACGTCCGTTTCGCGGCGTACACATGGCCGCCGAGATATACGGTACACATTTTATGCGTTTTCGAGGGGATTCTAAATAAAGCAGGCGGAATTCATTAGGTCAGTTCCTTCCTTCACGGCCTGCCAGATGGTGACGCTTCTCGTGTGTGTACACTGATGATAAGTACTTATGTCCATACAACCAGATAAAACATATTGTACCAAAACCAGTAAGGCATCTTCTACGATGCTGTTTGGAATATACGTTAAAAAATAAGAATATACACGCAATTTCATTCTTCGCTCGACAGAATACATTCTCGGTATCTAACTTAACACTTAAAAATGTCTCGGAATTTTTCATATTCTTCGGATGTTTTATACGAATTGGTTTTTCAGAAAAGTCAGCCAAAATGACAATAAAATATTTCAGATTTTTTCCGTCAACACATCTTTGTAGAAATCTGAATAAATATGAGAAAATCTGTGCAATTTATCAGAAATTTTCATACATATATGGATACTGAAATATTCCAAAAATCCTCATCCAATTATTTCTGAAAGCATCTGAGAAATTTCATATATTTTTTTTCAGGATTTTTCGTAAGTCTCAATTCTTACAAAATTTCTGAGAAAGTATATGAAATATATTCATCAGGGTTATATCGAAGTGGAGTTAGATCAATTTAATAATATCTTAATTTAGTGACACATCTTAAATGCATTTTTTATTTACAGAAATATAGAAATGACTTCTAATATTAATCTTTTAAGCTTTGAAGTCATTAGTATCGAAAAGTCTTCAATATTAAAAGATATCTCACGTATCAAACTATTTTGCAATATGCTAACTCACGAAAACATACACGCGATAATTATAAAATGAAATTTAAAATCTATATCACATTTATTAAAAAAATTAATCAATTCTGATTAAATAATAAAGATTGTTTTGCCGCTGTATATCTGATTCAACTATATTCATTAATAATCCATTGTTTAATGCAATAAATTGTACTGAATTGAATGAATGAGACTATACATTCTTCTTTCGCTCTCATTAAATGCTAATTATCGACCATACAAGCGCGACATGTATGATTGTCTTCAAACAGCGTCGGTTGGTATTTCTTTGAACTTCATGCGTCTCTCGAGGTTACAACTTGTTAACTAAAACGTGTACGCCACGTCAAGATAATGGCTCCTATTAACATCTATTGACAGCTTGCTTGCTGCATTTTTCAAGTAACTTCGCAAATATATCGTCTCAACGTAAGAATACACAAGGAATTGGTTAAAAAAAAAACACATATTTTTGTACAAATTTTGTTCCCTAGTTTACTAATATATCCTATCTCAGTCAATATTTGATGACTAATATAAATGATAAGAATACTGGAAGGTTTATTTGTGTGTGGATTTTCTACACAAAGAAAGAGGCGAAGATTATAATTCGTTTTTTTCTGATTCATAAAAAGACGGATTTATTCGCAGAGATATGGCAAAGGCATTGTTTGATCTGACAAATCAGAATGTATGTCAATCGCCTAATTTTTATGACGCCAATATAGGACTCTTTGTCAATTTCAACATGTTACTTCATTATCACGGCCAGTATGATACTGGCGGATTGCCCGGGTGTACAGTGTACACTCGCGAGTGTACCGACGTGCTGTCAAACTTGACCGCTACGGGCTTTCAACGTCCGTTTATTTATTTACCGCAAATATCAGCCTTTACTTCGAAAGCCCGCCGAGTCCGTTCAGCAATGAATCGTTTCATGGATTTCGAGATAAGAACGAGGTCTGCGAGCAACTCAATTTGTTAAACTTGCAAAATCACGTACCGATAATTAGAATTCTACTTGGCTGGATTTGTGTAGAAGAAATCTACAACACACGAGATCTTTCGCGCAGATTATAATGTGCACCAGTGATTATTATTACACAACTGATTTTGTATGACGATACAGAAGACTCGGGCGCTTTCAAATAAACCGCAGTTGCAATTATGCAATCTGTCTAGATATTATTCGCCTGAATTCTGCACATGATTGAACGAAAATTGGATTCACCTACTGTTTGTCATCGTCGGTCTCGAACACGTGCGAGATACTTAAATTATTATAATCCCGTAAGAAATCCGTAGGCGGCTATAAGATAGCTTCAAGTGTAACACGCGCTCAAGCATAGGCTCGTGTGGAAAATCGATGGCACATCTGCGATTAAATAGCAAAGGGGATAATCTTTTCAATGAGGCCAAGTGCCATTCCGCCCCTGCTTAGCTCTCAATCGTGGTGGATGGATATTGCGATCGATTCCACGAACTTCTGTAATTGGTGTCTCCACGAAGACAATGAGTATCGGTCGTCGTGGCCTGTCGTCATATCTGTCCTTAAATAGTTCCTACATCGAAAGCATTTTTTTCAAGTTATATTTATTTTTGTAGACTTTTATACGTAGACTTGTGTACACAGGTTTAAATGCTTTCTTTATGTATTATTTTTTTACTCTTTTTTAAGGAGAATTGTCTGAAACACTGGACAAAGCTGATTATATTGGATACACCCTCTCTGCTCGAAAGATTGCGTTAGATTCTTATATCTAAGATATAAGAGCAATATGATTTCAATGTCTCTTGTGGGAATATGTTTTCAATATCTCATATGGGAAATAATCTTAATTAAAATCACATTATACTTAATTATCCGAAGATCCAAGATTATATCCGAATGTATTCTTGGATCACTTAAAAATTATATTTGTATTATCAATTTTGTCAGGTTTAAAACTTTATCATTATCAAATTGTAAACTCTTTTTTGTTTTATGAAACGTTGTTGTATTTGTTTTATTGCATTAGTAATATTAGATAGTGACTTCAGTGACTTGAAAAGGATGTACAAAATAAAAAGATTCAACTATTTTCTCAAAGAAAATAAGTACTAAGACCATTCGCAATTCTTTCGTTTTAAATTGCCGGTAATAAACGATACTATTTTGCAAAAGTAGTTTATCAATCGACAATAGACAGCTAGTCAGTAGTCAAACAATTGATTTTGTATTTCGATTTTTGATCCATTTTTCTACCCGCAAAACTTACTTTGTTCTGAAAACAAAACCATCACCTCTTTGAAAGAAACCCCGTCACGTCTCTCCGCCTCTGTTCTCTGCAAATACAATTATTTCTTGAATATGCGCAACTGGCATAGGCGCGAACAAGCCCAGACATCTCGAGATCCAACAGCCACGATCCAGTTAAAGCCAGTCGAATCCAGCCGATCTGGTAGACCATCTGGAATGCCACAAGGTTTGGGATTCCGAAGCGTTTGTCCTCACTTGTATGAAACGCAGCTCCAAGGATAATGACTAAATGCGCTACTTAGAATAATGATTACATAAAAAAGAAGAATTAAAATTAATCTAAACTGTCGCAACTATGATGGTGATAATAATAATTTTCCGTATCTATAATATGTATGTAGTCGTATTTTTGGCCAGTTCTTTTTGTATTCTTCCTTTGCTATAATAACCTTTATAGAAATTTAATACTGTAAGTGATTATTTGGCTAGTAATTAATTACTTATTTTGAGTATTAAAATCATTAAAAACAGTACTTTTAATACTCGAAATAAGTAATTAATCACTAGCCAAATAATTACTTACAGTATTAAATTTCTGTAAGAGAATTGAATAATTATTATAGAAAAATTTTTGCAATAATTTTATTATATATTTTTTTCGAATAAAAGAATCATAAAATAATTCTTAAAAGGACTGCAGAAGATTTCCTCAAATCTATAAATCTTTATTTAAAATACTTTCTGCTCTTTTATACAAAAATGTTTCAAAAATAATTTTTAATAAATAAATTTAGTTTATAATAATTTGATTTTCTCTAACAATGTTTTAAAAGAAATCTATTGGATCTACAAGATATAAACAAGATAAGAACATTTTCTAATCAACTTTTATTATGACAATTAACGTTTAATCCGTTTCAATCCGTTATGAATTTCGTGAGATACCTGTAGGTACTCGGTATCTCTTACACGTGCCGTATTCGCGACTACTTATTCCGGCGTCTTAAGAAAAAAAAGGCGTGGAAGCTTCCGACGGAATACGTCATAAGAAGTATACCGAATGGGGTCATGCCCGCTGCGAAGAAAGAGTTGTAATCGATCGATGGAGCTACACGTGGTTCAGGCACATACCAATGTTTACCATAAGGATAAAGTAGGCGAAACCTAATCTGTATGAACTGACTTACGCAATTGCGAAAGAATACTTTTTGCAAACGTTTGCGCACCACGTCGTATTTCTAGAATATTATTAATGCGCAATTCTACATCCCCCTGGCTCGAATCACGACATATTAAAAATACGACGTACTGCACCTAGATCTTAAGGTGATGCTGGAGTCGTCTGTTTTACCGACATTTCTTTGCCGTCACGTAGCGTCGTATTAATTTGACAGAATTAAAAATCCTTTTCCAGAATTGCAATACATACATTAATGATTCAGGGAAACTTTGATTTTACATAGAAAACGAAAAAAAATTACGGAAGTACAGATTTTCTTATCTACTTTTATCCTAATATGGCGTCTCTAGTTGCGGCGAGCTGTCAGCTCATCACAAGATGTGTTTCATATAAGAGATATATCATTGGTACGAACGCGAAAACAAGTTTCCCTGGATTGCACAACAAGAAAAACATCGATAAACCTCCCAAATCAAGATTTGGAAGCGTAATATAAAAGTATAATGTCGGTGTGCATCGTGCGTATATGTATGCATGCATTGTGGATAAAGCCCCTTGCACAATAGGCGATAGAAATAGCGATAGCGATAGCGACAAGGTTGCCGACAAAGCTATACCTTTGTCGGCAACCTTGTCGCTGTCGCTATCGCTATCGCTATTGCCTATTGTGCAAGGGGCTTAAGAGTAGAGCGAAAAATAGCAGGAGATTAGTTTTGAGATATTCGGATAGAGGCGTTATAAATTTCCATGGCATGCACGTGCACCGCATGCACGCACGCACGGTCACACGCACGCACGCACGCACACACACACGCACACGCAGAGATGAGTGTAGAGGACGAGGGGTAAGAAGTGTGAGGTAAGGTTATACTGTCACTGTCATAGCAAATGTGTTGTTCAGTATTCAGTAAGTGAATGTTACTACGTTTACGCGAACGTTACTTTTGTAGTAACTTACGATAATTCCTTCGCGTAAACGGGATTTTTCTTCGCGTAAACGGGATTTTGTAGTAACTTGCGATAATTTACTCCGCGTAAACGAGTGATATATCGTAAGTTACTACAGAAGTAACGCTCGCGTAAACGTAGTATGTGTTGCATACTGTGTTTACGCAAACGTTACTTCTGTAGTAACTTATGATAATACACTCCACGTAAACGCAGAGACCCCCGTTTACGTGGAGTAATTTTATCATATATGTTACTACAGAACTCCGTTAACGCAGAGTGAATTATCGTATAAGTTACTTACTATCGTAAGGGCCAAAGCACATATGACAGTCATAGTCGTGAACGTAAGTAAAGCCCCTTGCACAATAGGCGATAGAAATAGCGATAGCGACAGCGACAAGGTTGCCGACAAAGCTATACCTTTGTCGGCAACCTTTACTACGTTTACGCGAGCGTTACTTCTGTAGTAACTTACGATATATCACTCGTTTACGCGGAGTAAATTATCGCAAGTTACTACAAAATCCCGTTTACGCGAAGAAAAATCCCGTTTACGCAAAGGAATTATCGTAAGTTACTACAAAAGTAACGCTCGCGTAAACGTAGTACTTGTCGCTGTCGCTATCGCTATCGCTATTGCCTATTGTGCAAGGGGCTTAACGCACAAGCTTTGGCGTATTCTGATTTGTCAGGTCGAGGACTACGTATATCGCTACGCCATGTTATGTGCTTTGGCTCTTACGATCGCTTATGGTGAACATTACAATAGATGTAGTTCGGGCTTTAAGCTTATTTTTTAGCAGCACTATCTGCTGCCCGCAATATAATCGCAGAAACGCGGCAGAAATCGTGCACAACGTTACGTCACGATGTGATGGTAAAAATGTACCCAGATAACCAAATATTGGCACGATGGCCGCATAATGCACGCACGCGTGCAATAGCATGCTGTGTTATGTGATGCAGAGAGAAAGATGAGAGTGGTCATGCCCGCGTTTTGGCTGTACCCGAATCCTGTCGGTATGTGCACGTTTTTATGGTTCTTTTCCGTGCTATGTCCACTATTTTGTGGTAATGTCAACGATTTTTGGGTTCTCTTTCATGTCATGTTCACGATTTTTCGTTTTTATTTCCGAAGAGAATAAAAAAATCGTGGATATAGCACGGAAGAGAACCACAAAAACATGCACATATCGACAGAATTCGGGTACAGTTAAAACGTGAGGTCCATATATTTGGCCCCTCATCTACGACAAAATACAAAAATATTAAATATATATTCGGATTGTACATTGTTTGTACATGAATGTACTATGATTTTTAGTGTTTGTACATTCTTGGTTAATTCAAAAAATAAAAATAAAAAAGTTTTACTAACAAGACCTCTAAAAGTTAGCACCTCATTATTTCAAAAATAATGATAAATCACAGTTTATTGTGCTTAATCGTTTGTACATCGTTTGTACATTGTTTGTACATTTTTAATAATTGATTTACTTTTTATTTAAATATATATTTTTTTGTTTAAAATATAAAATAATTTTTATTTGAATTTGGCGGGTAAATCTTTGGCCGATAAGTGCGTTTACATTGGCGTCAATTCTACCAATGTCAAGACTCAAATAGTAGCCAACTGTTAAAAGGAAAAAAATCGTTTTACAATATTTTATGTAAATGCATAAACACTTACGAAATTGTTTACGTGAGTTTATTTTGACAGACTTGGTTGTCATCAACGATATTTTATTTGTTGAATAAAAGTCATAAAATTCTAAATAAATAGTACAATTTGTTACAAATTAACATAACTCTTCACTTGTATGTTGTTTTTTTTTTGCGACCTTTATAGTGTACACGTGGGTCTGTCGCGCCCGACATTATTTTCCCGAGTGGGACTCAATTGACCACGTCATCAATTGGCTGATTTAAAATAAAAATATCTGATTGGTTGGTGAAAAAACTCCGGGCACCGGGGGCTGTGGTCAATCGCAACGTAGTCAAACGGGACGCTCTCTATTTTCCCCACCTTAAAGTATTTTTAACAAATCTAAAAAATTTCACAAAACATCTGTCTACATTGTAATTGACGATTTGATAGTTATTTTGATAAACATCGTTTATTATTTAATATTTTATTTTTAATGATTTACAAGCAGATGTTGTTTTGGCACCGACACCGTAGACCCACGTATACAGGTAGAGGGATAATAATAATTATTTTAATTAGTGTATAATGTATATTTTCTTGACATTGGTAGAATTGACGCCAATGTAAACGCACTTACCGGCCGAAGATTTACCCGCCGAGTTCAAATAAAAATTATTTATTTATATTTTAAACAAAAAATATATATATTTAAATGAAAAGTAAATCAATTATTAAGAATGTACAAACGATGTACAAACAATGTACAAACGATTAAGCACAATAAACTGTGATTTATCATTATTGTTTAAATAATGAGGGGCTAACTTTTAGATGTCTTGTTAGTAAATTTTTTTATTTTTTTTTTAATTAACTAAGAATGTACAAACACTAAAAATTATAATACATTCATGTACAAACAATGTACAATCCGAATATATTAATATTTTTGTATTTTGTCGTAGATGAGGGGCCAAATATACGGACTAATAAATATACTTTTAACTGTGTAGCATCAAGTATAAGTTTGTATTATGGAAGTAATTTATGTATTGGAAAAAGTAACATTATCTATTGCATAATAAATTAAAAACGTAAGTTTGTAAAGAAGTTTATGTTGTAGATTATTTTTATAATAAAATATATTTAAATGCAAATATATATTTATTAGAGTATGTAATTCCTACGTCATATACATCAAATATTATTTTTGTTTGAAGGAATTGAAGAATAAAAACATCAATAGTTTATTAAAATATACATAAATAAGTAAATAAAATTCTTTCTTTGATAACAACAGTATTCTTAAGTTTTACAGAATTTTGCTAACTTTTTTTAATGTAAATTTTGTTTTTCGGTATTTGTGTTCAGTTGGTGATAAATTGTCTCATTCGCATTGTTACATAATATTTTATAGAATAAGCTAATATATCATGCTAATATCATGTGCATGCTCAATGCAAGGAAATGTGAAATAATATATATTAAACATTTCTTCTACAGTGTTAGAGTACACATCAACTGAATGTGCATGTTTAGCGAAATAAGATTCTAAAGTATCAATTATTTTAAAGAATTTGATATTGCAATAAATAAGATTTCTTCTAGATTTTAAATCTACTAACTGTGCTTCAGAAACTTTACTACAGTTAAGTGGTGTTCGTAATGCTGATCTACATGTAACACATTTTGTACGTTTCTCTATTTGTCGTACTAAGTAACCTGAAAAAATAATAAACAACAGGTGTAAACTAGACTATACCACGGTCGTATAAACGTGGACTATACATATTATTACGACCGTGGGCTATACACATTGTTAAAGTGCTCTGCAAAAAATTTGTTTACTTACTTTAAACAACTTACTAAAATAAATGAAATACCTAGCTAAATTATTTTACAACATATTTAAATTTCTTTCTTTCAGAGTAGTAGATGAGTATCAATAATAAGTATGTATAGAAAATTAATTTTATATTAACTATATGAGAGAGGATTGCCATAATCACATGATTTACTACGTTATTGAACTAAATTGAATGTGTATTATGCGCTATTTTGTTCAATAAAATGCTTAATGTTAAGTAAATATCGATTTTTATTTTTGTAGGAATATGGAAATTTTTATAGAAAATGTAAAAGCTTCCTAACTATAAACATTGGACTGTGTAATAAAATATATATCGACTCTGACAAATAATACTAAACAAGGCAATCAATTTTTAAATTATTAAAAGGCAATATTATGCAACAAAGTTAACATATTTATTGCCAAAGATCCAATCCACAATAAGAACTTTTGAGAAATAAAATTTTAATTTCTTCAAAATCTTAATTGGAATTGAATCTTTTCAATAATACAACGTTGTACAACCTGTAAGGTAATAGATCACACAATCAAGCACATGAGCTTTTGTATAATTATGCTCAATTACATCAAAGAACTTCCATTCTTCATGCCCTATTAAACCATCAATTCTTTTTTTTTTTTTAATTTTTTCAATTCAGATTTATTTTTATTTTTAAATATTTTTTTTAAATCTGAAATTGTAATTAACGTTTTAGGCATTAAACTTTCATCTACAGTACAATTTCCGTATCGTGGAGGTCTCAAGATAGAAAATATAGACAGCAATTTGTATAATTGCAAAAAGGTAGGTGTAGCAGGATGATCATTAGCACCTCCAGCATCTAATTACACCAAAAAATTTCTAAAAACAAGTTATAATATCACATACTTATTGCTTTTATTAGATCATATTTTTAAAATATTTACTTCTAAAGCATTTTGATTCGGTTTTCCAGTTAAAATGTACGAAAAACCAAAATGTGTAGTTAAGTACTCGCATAGATCTATTACGGATTTTAATGTCACTTGCAACTCTTCAGCAGTATTTGCGGTTAAGAATTCATCTGGACTAATTAAATTATTTCTTATATTTATTTCCCAATTATTGAGCCAAACAAATGACGGTAAAACTTCGGATTAAAAGGCGATCTCATCGATTTCAATGACCTTGATATATGTTGTCAAGGTTATGACCCCGAGTGACCTTCAGAAGGTTTTAGCCGTCGCTCGTTATTCTTTAAAAAGTTATTAACAAAAAAAGTTTGGAAAATATAGCAGCTATTTTGAGTATTGGAAGGCATAAATGACCAATATATATGTCGAAATAGTTCACGCATACACTTTCCACGCGAGACGAGTTGTCACATGGGTTCGTGGCGTGCTTTACAAACTCGTTTATCTATATATATGTACATACTAGCTTCTGACCTTAATTATTTACATTCTGTAGTATTCGGTCTATTTGGCGTGTTTATGCGGACCATGTAGCCTGAACTCCCAAAGTCAATATCGATTTGTCAATTGTAAAACCCCACTTGTGCTACTAAGCTGACTCTTTTTCAATTCATAAAAAGGTTAAATTTAAAATAAAAAAAACTGAAAAATGAAACTTGCACATTGCTTCCTCATCATTACAGATCGCTACCATTGCTCCTATTTTATTTCGCTCATAAAGTTTCCTCTATGAGGAAGCCAAACTAATAAATACTAATAATTATGCATCAAATAAAATACAAGCTTTCTCATAAGAGGAGCTTTGTGAGCAAAATATTTTTTTGAAGATTATCGTAAAAAATGTTATATGGTCTACAATAAACCATTTTGTTTTTTGTTTACTACAGTTATCTGTTATAAGTCTTATTAAACTGACTAGTTGTTACAATAAATAATAATCTAAGTGAGAAAAAGTCTGATTAAAAATAATAATTTTGATTGTAAGCTTCAAATAATGAAAACACAACATATATAATTAAGTTAGCTTTAATTCAAAGTAATACTATTCTAATCTTACTTATCATATCTTATAATTATCTCTCCCCTAAATAAACATTTTAAAACATAGTACAACTAAAATAACACTAACAATTTACTGTATAAAACATGTGGTTTATTGTTAAAATACTTTAGGTTTATTGTGTACACATACAAACCCCTGTACACAATGAACCATTTGACATTGTTTTAAAAAAATTGAAATTGTGGCTAAACTTTATGGCTTAACTTATAAGTCATCTTATACAGTATGTAGCCAACTAAATTCATGAACTTATCATGCAAAAACACAGATCTCCAACTCAATAATTAAGAGAGATATAAGCCTCTGAAATTTATATGGTTCATTGTTGGACTACCTATTCTACATATATAAATTGTATCGTTTATAAACCATGTTATTGATTCATCACATGATAGAATTTTAAATTTAATTAATCTTCAAACTTATCTAATCAATCATAACATCGATCAAGAGTAAGGGTCTCGCGCCAACTTTCGATAACATCAAGAATGACTATTATTTTTATTTTCTGATAAATCTGTAGATCTGTAGATGAATCTGTCTTTCTTTAGAAATATAATTGAAACAAAGACATTTCAACAACGGAAGAATTTTTTTTATTTCCACACTTAGATGTTAATGCACAAAGTTGACAATGTTACACAAACGCGTTAGCGATTTCTATAAATAATGGATGTACTCTATGCATTATCATTTTCTTCTGCGTTGTAGGCCCTTTCTCATATCTGCAGTAAATGCCAGCTCATATTTAGAGCGTGTATTATCGCGGCTAAAAATAATACGTTAACTACATGGTTTTTGACAGATGCTAAAAACAAGGAAACATTGTCGCCTTCCATAGAATGTAATGATCAATTCTAACGAAAGCGAAAATACAACATAAAAAAATACAAATATAAATTGACCGATAGTATAATTTAAAAAATATTGAAGAGTTTGCTATAACGCAAGTACTTCACTAATAATTTAGAACTGCTTAATTTTTCTAATTAATATGCTTGATAAATATTACAAAAAATATTTAAAAAATATATTTTTTTTTAATACCTTGAGACATCTCTGTCAAGATACCAAACAAAATATGTCAAATGGAAAAACTTTTTTAGAAGAACATAATAAAATTTTACTAGAGCAAACGTAAAGAAATTTTAATGTGAAGAAGTCAAGAAAGGATTATTCTTCTTTAATATTTCAAGATAATCAAAAGTCTTTCTCAAGATATTTAGACAAATGTGTCAAAATGTGTCAAATGGAAAAGTTTTTTAGAAGAGAAAGAATAACGAAACTTTGATGTGTTCAAGAAATGTTCAAAAGCTTTGATATTCAATCACTCTCTTCTTTTTCAATAATCAATCATAAGATGTAATATAATTTCGGTATCAGCAAGTTTGTATTACATTTCAGAATATTTTATAAATTTTGTATAAAATTTATGGTATACAAACAATTTTTGAGTTTTTTTTAATCGTAACATCTTCATTTTCAACGTTGCAGAGTTCGAGATTGAGAGAAAGAGAGAGAGAGAGAGAAAGAAAAATAATGTCAAATTAAAATCATATAAAGCGAACATTAAAATTATATTATAGCTCAGAAAATTTATTTGAAGTTATATTTAATGTATATGAAAATTTTGATAATTATATTCAGAATTAATGCAGAGAGTACTAGTCTCTCTTTCAACTTTTAATTTTTAATTAAATAATTTCCTACACAATTATGCAATGTATGGATCTGCACGATAAAGATGTCTCTCTAATTTCGCTAATTGAGATCTAGTTGCTAATGTTAATGTTACGGAATAATCTGTGTAATACTGTAACTACTTAAGAGTTTGCTATATTACATTGCCTGGAGATAGTGTATCGTATATCGAAGAAAACATTTCTCTGAGTTTTATATTTAACATTTTAATATAGAAACTAATTAAGTCGAACACTTCTTTGTAGGTGCAAAAACACTATAACTAATTTTTATAAGATATTATTATTAAGAGGATTATTTGACCAAACTGACGTTTAATATCGTAGTATTACATTAATTCGACGTTTCGACACTAGTTTTGTGTCCTTAATTATTAAGAGTTTACTAAAACAACGAAGTCATGTTACATAAGAAATATATTGCACAAAAAACAAAGAGCGGAAAAAAAGAAAATAATACTGTCTCATACTAAAGATTAGCCGCACATAGACTTGCAGTTTTAACACTTTATCAATTTCAATGTGAAGGAGCCGCAATCCATCCTTAATTAATCGTGCGATGTAGCACTGAATTAAGACATAACCGGAACAGAAACATGTGAGAACAGCCGTTCCGAGTCGAAGGACGGCGTCAAACTAATTTGAAAATACAGAATACGCGAGTGGGTCACAGGAAGAAAAACATACACACGAAGAGAAAACTATTATGTAGATCTTATAATTCGGTCATATAACGGATTAAGATTTTCCGTGTCTTTTTTGAGATTGATCGTATTGTTGTGTTTTTTAATATAAAACATCTCCGCTATCTCTTTCTTCTTCACATTTTTCTCCCTATGCAAAACTTCAGCAGTGGATCATTTAAAATTATGCCCATGCGTTAGTTGGTGCTTGCTAACTACGGAGCGCTTACTCTCATCTTTTTTAATGTCACTAATACCCGTATTCATAGTCCTTCCTTGAGGAATGAGGATTCCTTGTTTATCCGGTTTAGCCAATAAGGAAACCCCGTTTAGCTAAACAAGGAATCCTTATTCCTCAAGAAAGGACTATGAATACGAGTATAAGATGCTCCTTCACACGAGTTTCCAGGTGTCTTAGTGTTTGTTCTATATAGGACACATTACAGTCGTAATATACAGTCAATTTTATAAACTACACCTCTTTTCTTCATGTTGTCAAGTTTATCTTTGCCACGTTTTATAATTAAATCAAGCTTTTTCAACGTAGGTTTCCGGTGCCAATTGGTCAAAAGCCTGTTTCTGATAATCAGAGTATCTAGAAAGAGGATGGCCCCGTTAACTACCGGAAACCTACGTTTTCGGGCCGATACGTCAATTATTTTTCCAATTATCCACTGAAGTACAAGAA
>JASTWK010000486.1:0-17500 GCA_030770225.1 Temnothorax unifasciatus | reverse complement strand
GCGTGCGTGCGTGCGTGCGTGCGTGCGTGCGTGCGTGCGTGCGTGCGTGCGTGCGTGCGTGCGTGCGTGCGTGCGTGCGTGCGTGCGTGCGTGCGTGCGTGCGTGCGTGTGTGTGTGTGTGTGTGTGTGTGTGTAAATCCTGTTATGTCCTTTGACTCTAGACAACGTGATGCTAGCCTATTAATTTTCATATTTCCATAATTCATCAATATTGCAACGTTATCGGGCGTTTTTACATAACTATTACTTTTATTCTCACATCAGTCAATAATTGCAGTTATAAATCACAATACACAATCGCAGACACGGCCGTCATAAACTAATTAGCAATATCGCGGTATCATTATTATTCATATAATAATGGATAATACAATTATGTTATTCATACAATTCGTCATTTGTATATGTAATATTTAAAAGACATAAAATTCATCTCTCTCTATAAATCTGAGTTTTATGAGTTTTACTACACACTTGATCACGTTAGGCTGCGTTCGGAAACGTCACCCGAGTGCACACGAGTATACTCCCTTCTCTTTCTATCTTAGCGAGTTAGAAGGAGAAGGGAGTATACCCGTGTGTACCCGGGTGACGTTTCCGAACGCACCTTTAGAGATTAACTGTGATGTTTTTATATTATAATATTAAAAGATATTTTTCATGCTTCTTTTTGAGGACACACCAATTGACCATGAACACGAATGACATCTAAACACTCATTAATTAAATTAAATGTCCAAATTAAAATTGTGGCCCACGTAAAATATCCTTTAGCATCACCGAAGAGTCAAACAATTAAAATTAATTTCCAATAAACTCAGGTAAATAAAATTCACTGGATTGTCAATTAATCGCTTAATACAATAAAGTCAGTCTTATGCGGAAAATCTGCAGCTCCAAAATGGGTGAAGGAGATAGTATGGAAAATCATATTTCTGAACTAACAAATTTATTTCAAAGGTTAGTTGATCTCGGCGAGGAACAATTGTCAGAAAGATGGACGGTGGCAATGATCTTGAGCAGTCTACCCAGGAGCTACGATTCGTTGGTTACGGCGCTTGAAGCAAGATCGGAAGCTGATTTAACGATGTCATTGGTAAAGTCAAAATTAATTGATGAACATAATCGTCGTAAGGAAATCGATAGCAGTAACAGCACTCAAAACGGTTCAGTTTTGAAAACAACTCAAGGTAAATTGTCTTGTTTTTTCTGTAAAAAGAATGGTCACATAAAAAAGGATTGCCATAAGTATAAATCATGGAAAGAAAAGAAAGACAAAGAAGATAAGACAGTCACAGCAAAAACGGTAGTTAGCGATAAAGCAAATAAAGTCGAGCACAATAATGAATTTATGTTTATGGTTTCATCACACGGCTTTGGAGAATGGATCATAGATTCGGGTGCGACGAGTCACGTTACAAGCGACAAAAATTGTTTAACCTCATTTGAACATACGGACAGCAGCAGTCTAAACGTGGCAAACGGCGAGAAGGTATGTGTGCGAGGCAAGGGCACATGCAAAATCAAACTCATAAATTCGGATGGCGAGATAACATGCGCAACTATAACTGATGTATTGTACGCACCTCAGATCAACGGAAGTCTGTTATCGGTGAAAAGGTTAGTTGACAAAGGCTTTACAGTTAACTTTTCAAGCAAATTTTGCGAAATCAAGGATGGTGAAAGACAGATAGCAATCGCCGAAGCAAACGGAAATTTGTATAAATTGTGTCGTCCACATGAAGTATACGCAATCAAACATTCCACCGAACATAAATCAAATTGCATACATCACTGGCATCGAGTCTTTGGCCATCGGGATCCAGATGCAATAAAGGAAATGTATTCAAAAGGCATGGTCAACGAGCTGAAGATTTGCCATTGTGGAATCAAAGTCCAATGCGAAGTGTGTCTTCAAGCAAAAATGACACGCTTGCCATTTCCAAAGCGATCATCAAGCAAGTCAACGTCTGTACTCGATTTAATACATTCGGATGTCTGCGGGCCCATGCAGACTACCTCACCGGGCGGCAAACGATACGTGCTCACATTCATTGATGACTTCTCCAGATATACGGTTATTTATTTTCTTCGAGAAAAATCAGAGGTGGAAGTAAAAATTAAGGAGTACGTAGAAATGGTAAAGAATAAATTTTCTAAGCGGCCAAAAGTTATAAGATCGGATCGAGGAGGAGAGTACACCAGTAAAGGAGTTGCTGAATATTTAAAGAGTCAAGGTATTCAGATACAGTACACAGCACCATACACACCTCAGCAAAATGGTGTTGCTGAAAGAAAGAATCGTTCCCTTATCGAGATGGCAAGATGTATGCTCTTAGATGCAGATTTACCTTATACATTCTGGGCGGAGGCAGTAAACACGGCGAATTATCTTCAAAACCGTTTACCTACCAGAGCCATTGAAATAACACCATATCAAAAGTGGAATGAAGAAAAAGCAAAGGTAAAACATATTCAGATATTCGGCTTAAAATGTTTTGTTTATGTTCCAGAGCAAAGGCGACGAAAGTTGAACGATGTAGCAAAACCGATGATTTTCATTGGTTACGATGAAAACTCTAAAGCATACCGTGCTATGATCCGATTCAAAGAAAAATAATTATAAGCCGTGATGTTCGTTTTACAAATTCGAGAATGAGCGACCAAGGAAATGAAGTAGAAGTAGATTCATCAGTAACTTTGAGTCAAAGAAAAGAACTTGGCACTACGGATAAAACGGACAATGATGAAATTGAAGACGGTTTGGACCAATCATCTGAGTCAACGGTCACTCAAGAAAGCAATTCAGATGCGGAGTTTCAATCATTCACTAATAGTACGCATGACAGCAGTGAAGATGAAAAAGGTCAAGGCGAAAGTAATGCAGCTCAAGCAAATGAAGAGGATCATCTTCAGGAGGAGGCACCGCAGTCTACAAGAAGAGCCCATACAGCACAAAATGTTTTTTAAATATTTTTAAAATATTTTTTAGGAAGATTAAAATAATTTAAAATAATTTACAAAAATATTTTTAGAATGTTTCTATGTCCGTCAGATCATGTCAGAAAAATATTTTCAAAAATATTTTTAAAAGATTGCAAATAAATATATTCAATAATATTTGTAAAATCTTTTAGAAATATTGTTTTAAAAAATAAAATATGTTCATAATTATTTTAAAAATGCTTTAAAAATGACATAAATATAAGTCATTTAAAGGTATGTATATGCCGTTATGCTTTTGTGAATTAAGAATTTTAGAAAAACAAAAAAAAAAGAAAATACATTTATTATGTATATGTCGTGTGTGCATACAGCCGCGCGGTCACCCATTCGAGTCAATACCGCACCTAACATCGCTTGACATCGATGGTCGAACGGACTAGTGTGTGTGGTGATCCTTTGATTCTGACGCTTTCTTGTTGCTTATACTCCTATATAACATATCTTTATAGTGTTCAAAAATCGTGTAATGATAATAACCGGTAAATATTAAAAATAATAACGCAATTACAATTAATGTAATAATTATTTATTAATATAAAATTCGTATATTTAACATAATATAATATTAATATAATAACGTTAACAACATGCATGATAAAGCCGTATTCCACAAACGTTTTACACATTTGTACGGACCAAGCGAAACGCGTTTGTACGTCCATACGTATCGCTCGTGTCGCTCGGCTCGCCGAGCGCACCGCACTTCTTATAGTACCCAACCGGCCGGCCGAGCGGTCGGCGACGCACGGTCTTACGCACGGCCGCTTACGGGCGCCGGTGACGAAATATCGAGACCATCGGGACTTGACCGCTGAGAGCGACGACGACGCAAATTCGATTACCGTACGAGATATCCGGCAGCCGATCTCGAGGGTTGACGATACGCCATGTTGACGCAAAGCGAGACGAATGACACCATAATTCGGGGTACTTGTAATCGAGAGGCACGAACGCGGTCGTTACCTCCGGCTCTAGCGAAAAGTCCCTTCGCGGCGTGTTGCTTTCGCGCGGTTGTTACCTCCGGCGCTGAGCGAAAATTTTTTAAGTTGACCCAATACATGCCCAGTACTGAGCCGACTCTTGGCCATAGAGCAATATCATTTCTGGCCTTATACACGGTCAGTACTGAGACGAGACTGGCCTCGGAACAGAATATGGTTGGATGGGGGTACTGGTCACCGAGACTGGCACAATACTGATCTAGCGGTTTATCCGCACTGGGGCAGTACCACCCATCAAGTCTTGGCAGCCAATATTGTGCCACTTCTGGGCCATGCAGACAACTCTGACAGAAGTCCGACATTCGCACATGGGTTGCTAAATTATAGCTCTTGCTGTAAAAAAATGTTATAGTTTAATCCGACAGAACTTGGACGCTGTACCGATTCGTTCCAGCGAAAGCCACACGCTGCGAGAGAACTTAGAAAATTTTTGCTTGGGCGGCACCGGAGGTAACGATTGCAGCACAAAAGCAACACGCCGCGAGGACTTAGAAATGCTCGGGCGGCGCCGGAAGTAACGACCGCGACGCAAAAGCAACACGCCGCGAAGGAACTTGGAAAACTTTTGCTTGGACGACGCCGGAGGTAACGACCGAGGCGCGAAAGCAATACGCAGCGAGAGGACTTAGAAAACTTTTGCTTAGGCGGCGCCAGAGGTAACGACCGCGGCGCGAAAGCAACACGCCGCGAGGGAACTTAAAAAATTTAAAATAATATTTTTTAAATATTTTGAAACAAGATTATAAAACAATATGTATGTAGATTTTAATTAATATTTTAAAAATATATTTTAAATATTTAAGAAAATATTATCTGGATGGTAAATAAAAACATTTTAAAAAATATTTCTAAAAGATTCTTGAAATATTTTTACAAACGTTATCACAAAATATTTTTAAATCATTTTAAAATATTCCCAAAACCATTTTAAAATGTTTTTTGCAATATTTTTATAGAAATATTTAGACATATTTTTTGAAAATATTTTGTGCTGTATGGGAGTTTCAAAGCGATCAACTAAGGGTATACCACCACAACGGCTAATGCAAGATACGGTGAAAGCAATAACTGATGAAATAGGTGATCCTAAAACATTATCTGAGGCTTTATCGAGCAAAAACAAAGCACGGTGGATTCAAGCGATGGAAGAAGAGATGAATTCACTAAAGAAGAACGAAACATGGAAACTATGTGAATTGCCAGAAGGACGAACAGCAATCGGATGCAAGTGGATCTACAAGGTAAAAACAGATGCTAAAGGAAATACAATTCGTTTCAAGGCACGATTAGTAGCACAGGGGTTCTCCCAAAAATATGGCACTGATTACGACCAGGTCTTTGCTCCAGTTGCAAGGCAAGCGACGTTTAGAACATTATTAGCAATTGCTTCGAAGAAGGGGTACAATGTACAACACCTCGACTTCAAGACAGCATTTTTAAATGGAAAACTGAAAGAGAAGATATACATGAGTCAGCCACCAGGATTCGTAAATAATGGAAAGGAAGAATTAGTTTGTTTGTTGCTGAAAAGTTTGTACGGCCTGAAACAAGCAGCGAAATCTTGGTATGATGAACTCAAGAAGACTTTAACTAGAGCTAATTTTACACAAAGTAACGCTGATCCATGTCTTTTTGTCAAGAAGGATGAAAATGGAGAATGGTGTTTTCTTATTGTTCACGTTGACGACATAATTATTGCAGCAAAATCAAACAAGACTATAGACAGAATGAAGACTGATATCAGTTTGTTTTTTGAAATCCAGGATCTAGGTGAAGCAAAACATTATCTTGGTATTGAAATTGCCAAAGATGAATACGGAATATATTACCTATGTCAATCTAATTACATTCGAAGAGTGATAGCTGAATTTGGTCTTCAAGATGCAAAAGTCTCAAGCGTCCCAATGAACGTTGGATATCTAAAGGCGAGTCAAACATCGGACAAGGATTTATTACTATCGAATAAGGATTACCAGAAACTCGTTGGATGTTTACTATACATTTCAGTAAACACACGACCGGACATTTCAGCAAGCATATCCATTCTAGCACAAAAGGTCAGTCAACCGCACCAGGAAGATTGGAATGAATTGAAGAGAGTGCTGAAATACTTAAAAGGAACAATGCATATGAAATTGGTACTCGGAAATAGCAATGATACAAATGAATTATTGTACGGATACTCAGATGCAAACTGGGCAGAGAACAGAGCAGATAGAAAGTCTAACAGTGGCTATGTTTTCTTCGTCAACGGTGGTCTAGTCAGCTGGGGATGCCGCAAGCAAAGCGTGGTTGCGCTATCAACTATGGAGGCGGAGTTTATTGCACTGTCGGAGGCGTGTAGAGAAGCATCTTGGTTGAGGCGACTGCTGAAGGACATGCACCAGGTTGTAGAGGGTCCATCAAGGATATATGAAGACAATCAGAGTTGTCTTAAATTTATTGAGACTGAGAGGCTATCAAATCTGAGTAAACACATTGATACAAAGGTGGAGTTTGTCAAGGACTATGTGGATCAAGAAATTATACTCTGCGAGTACTGTCTAACCGAGGAGATGATTGCTGACATGATGACGAAGCCTTTGAACACTCGGAGATTGGAAAAACTAAGAACAATGGTCAATTTAACTCAATAAAATGAGGAGGAGTGTTACAGATCTAGCTTTTATTGGTCGGTATTATTGGACATTTTATTGGTCGGTTAAAATTGATTCTGATTGGTAGATTATTTGGTTCCTTTTTTAGCCACTAGAGGGCATTAGCAGTAAAGTCATGCATGCGCGTCTTTTCCTTTTCACTGTCTCTTTGTCATCCATGACTGTGACTGTTCAAATAAAGATTCACGACACAATTAAGAATTACAATAATCCAGTGTACTTTATTTCTTGCGCACCTGAACGCCTGTATAAAGTTATAGTTCTATCAACATATATGTATATATGATCTCGTTAATAGCCCAAACGATACAAAAGTTCAAGAGACATCTGAAAGGATTTAGGACGCTTCTGGAACGCACCCGTGATGTTTTTTGTTATTTGTATTGCCTGAGTGTAATCTGCTGCGCGCTTGTTAGTGATATGAGTGATGCGTTGGATTAGTACTAAAAAAGAAAACCCGATTTTAAATATTTTTAATCGCGATTATTTAAATTTTCGATATAAGTAATTCTGTGCTGATTATTTCTTTTTTTATTAAAAAAAAACGTGGAATCGGTAGCTCTATACCGGTTGCGTTCCAAATGAGAAGTTGAAATCTTCAGATGGACCTGCAGTCTGAAATGTTCTATTAGTGAAAATAGCAAGAAATGGTTCTCAGCGCTTCATGGCGCTCAGAAATAGCAAAGTATTTGGTAAAAAAAAGCGGTTTGGGATTTAATCCTTTCGGGATTAACGTCGTAATAATGGTAACATTTCTCATTGTAGATTATGGTATATCCCGAAAAAATTAAAGGCAAAAATTAAGATTCCTCAACAGGCGAAACACTCCTTTAGCGTGTGTACTGCGATCATCAGTAGATGCAGTCGAATGAAAGCAAAAAATCTATGAAATGATGCTGAAACGACGGGGCTTAGCGAAAAATACGGCGGAACTTACGAGAGACGTTGAAATTAATATAATCGCTGGATACGCCGCGGCTCGTCTGGACCTGACAGATGTATCTTCCGCTGTCTTCCGGTTTCACTTGCGTCAGCTCTAAGTAATCTTCTCCGATTCGCGCGTTGGCCGGCAAGGGTTGTCCCTCTCGGGTCCAATGGATCGTCGCGCGTTCACGCATCTCGCAACGTAAGCGTACAGAATTGCCGGCATGAGTTACCACGTCTCTTTGTTCAGCGCGGATCCTTGCACTATCGTAAGGATGTTCTGTAAATCGTACATGTCGGTTTGTAAAGTTCGCTGTTCTCCAACAATTTTCAAATGTTTATTAAACGCATAATGTGTTATGCACGGCGGACGTTGTTTTATGCAAATACTAAAAAATCACATTGCATTTTATTGTGCTAAAATTTATATTTTTTATACGTAACATGTCTAACGTGGAAAAGCATTTTAAAAATACGTAATTGCGTTATATATTTTTTTCTTATATTTTTTAAAATATTTTATATATTTAAATATACTTATTTAAAAGAAAAACATTGGTATAAATATGCATAAAAAGACCGCACTTGCCAATGACCTTGACCTTGACATATGTTGTCAAGGTCACCCTCCTGAGTGACCTTCAGAAGGTTTTAGCCGGCGGTCGTTATTCGTTAAAAAGTTACAAACAAAAAAAGTTTGGAAAATATAGCAGCTATTTTGAGTATTGGAAGGCATAAACAACTAATATTACGTTTTTTTTTTAAGCAGAGAATACTTTATTTTGCGAGAAAGTCTCTGCTTTACCAAAACACAACATTTAAAGCAGTAAATTGTTGATAAATTGAAGTTTTTTTTGTTAAAGCAGAGAATACTTACATAGGTTAGTGACGCGCTTTAACAGTATATATGTGTTTAAAGCGCGTCAACTAACCTATGTAAGTATTCTCTGCTTTAACAAAA
Organism: Temnothorax unifasciatus; assembly: GCA_030770225.1. Classification (NCBI taxonomy): domain Eukaryota; kingdom Metazoa; phylum Arthropoda; class Insecta; order Hymenoptera; family Formicidae; genus Temnothorax; species Temnothorax unifasciatus. The sequence continues at coordinate 8,951 of JASTWK010000486.1, read as the reverse complement.
AAACTTCAATATATCAACAATTTACCTGCTTTAAATGTTGTGTTTTAGTAAAGCAGCGACTTTCTCGCGAAATAAAGTATTCACTGCATTAACAAAAAGACTTTAATTTATCAACAATTTACTGCTTTAAATGTTGTGTTTTGGTAAAGCAGCGACTTTCTCGCGAAATAAAGTATTCTCTGCTTTAAAAAAATCGTAATATTAGTCGTTTATGCCTTCCAATACTCAAAATAGCTACTGTATTTTCCAAACTTTTTTTTGTTAATAACTTTTTAACGAATAACGACCGCCGGCTAAAACCTTCTGAAGGTCACTCAGGAGGGTGACCTTGACAACATATGTCAAGGTCAAGGTCATTGGCAAGTGCGGTCTTTTTATGCATATTTACCAAAACATTTTATGTTTGTTTATGTGTATTAGGTTTAAAACATTGAATTACTTATCAACCAACCATTAACTAAAACTTCTGCTACCGCTTCCGCTGTTCCTGCCGCATTCGTCGCTTTGCACACATATTTGCCGGCGTCGGAATAGGTAATGCCATGGAATTGTAGGATGCCGCCGCTGTGCGATACAGAATATGGTAACGGGCGTCCTATAGCTTCCCACTCAATATGCAGGGGTTCGTCTCCTGTGGCGGTGCAAATTATGGATGGATTTTCTCCCGGTCCCACTGTCTGACGCGTTGGATTTAATTCGATTCTTGGCGGAGCTAGAAAAAAAATCGAACAAAGAAATTAATAGCATATGCAGTTTTTAAAAAAAAGCTGTGAAGAAAAGTTGCCGATCTCAAATTTATTTCGTAAATTTAAATCTTGCAGTTTATTTTTATATTAATTTAATGCAGCTTGTGTTACACTCACATATAATTTCAAGATGAGATTTCGCTCGGAAGAGTACGGTGCCGGCAGGATCCAAGCCCAAGCAGATGTATTCTCCAGCCGCGTTCCTATCAACAACCGGAATACTTAATACTCCATTGTGCACTGTGCTACCTTCTGGAAGGGAACGATGATCGCTTCTCTTCCAATCTAGATAGATATGATCTCCATCCGGTCCAAAGACCTGACAACGCATCTCCACTTTGCCGCCGTTCGGAATTCTCAAGTAGTCTTTAGGAATCAGCACTCCTCCCCCTGCTTGGTTCGGGTCTCTCTGTAAAATTACTTTTCGTTAAAAACATGTCCGTATTGTGTATCATGTATTAAAGGTACGGTGACAGAGTTATAATACATACATCAGGTTGTGGTTGCTGTCGCATGGAATATCGCCTCTGTCGCCAGTGCAAGGCACATCGTCATCATCCTCGATGCGGATCTGAATACGCTCTTCGGTTATTCCTACGGTGTTCGTGGCTTGGCAAGTGTAGGAGCCTTCGTCGTCAAGTGATACAGAGAATATTTCGTAAACGGCACTCAAGGGAGTAGCTGCTGCTCTGCTATATGTAGGGGAGAGTTGGCAATTACCGCGCGGTTGACAATTCCGCGCCATTGTTTATCTCAATAACTATTTGTATTACGCGCCTACAATGATGTTAATATCATAGAGTAACACGAAATACCCCACCCGTATGCGCCGTCAATACGTTCCGGCCGTCCATGTAAACACAGTGCGCTCTGGAAGCTTCTCTGCTCGTTGCAATTTTGCTGGTAGTTTCGATAAGAGGTGAGTAACATAATATTTTCATTAAAGAAATAATCCTGACGGATTTGATAAGCTAAAACACTATAAAATTAGGTAGCAAAGTGATTTTAGAAACACGCGTTTCTTTCCTATATATTTTAAGATTATAAAGTGAAATGATTGAGTTTGATAATTTCGCGCTATTGTCAAACGTATGTGCGAAAGTGTCGAACATGAAAATGTTACGTTACGGCAATTTAATGAAAACTATTTAAGTGCCGTTTAATGTTTTTAAGTTGAAATTTTGAGACTGATAGAATTTTGGAGACTGATTGTTATTTTTTAACACATTCATTTATTTTTATATGTAGGTACCTACCACATTAATGCATAAATATAAAAAAACATTTTTTATTATGTTCTACCTCATGTCACAAACTAAAATATTAATAATTTTTCAAAAAGTGAGAAAACGCGGTATTATCAAACTGGGCACGATATTATCAGACCAGTTTGATAATACCGCGTTTTCTCACTTTTTGAAAAATTATTAATATTTTAGTTTGTGTTTAACTTTCAACATTATTGGTATGATATATGGATAGCCAAATAAATGACCTATCTAAAACTGCACAATTTGTTTTTTTGAAGCATTTCTGAGCTTAGATATACGCTTCGGTTCTTATAGGGGCTCGGTAATTGCCAACTCTCCCCTATCACTGTAAATCGCGATAATACCATGAAATGATTATGTGAGACTTATGCAACAATAATTAAAATGGTTAGAATCAAATTAAATCGTAATTCAGATTTAATTTTTATGTCCATTTGTATCAATGCGGATTAACTTTAATCTCGGCTTAACTCTTATTTTGTATCTCTTTCTAAAGTTCACAACTAGAAAAGGATAAAATAAGTTAAACCGAGATTAAAGTTAATCTGCATTGGTAGAAATGGGCATTAAATAGATAATACCATAATTTATTTACATATAGCGTAATACAATTTTCCTACTGCTTCAGACATTGCAGAATTTATGTTTTAATAATGTAGAGATTTACGTTTTTAAAATTAATTATTAAGATAATCATTAATTCCTACAACATAAAATTAATTTCTACAATTTATTACCTCACGAGGCTGTACGATAATTGTAGCAGGCCCACAACATCGCATAACGATAATGAAGTTAACTTACTGTATAGTTATTCCGTTCACGTGTTTGCTCCAAGCTACATTGGGTTGCGGATAGCCGCTCGCGCTGCACATCAAACGGACCCGACTTCCGCGTTTCACATTCAAGATACCATCCTTCGGAAGGATGGTGATCACAGGCATGGACTGCACTTCGATATGCGCGATGATCGACGTCGCGCCGACTTCGTTTGACGCGGAACAGATGTAAGCACCGCCGTCGTTCGCCGTGATGTTCGACAGTCTGAGAAGCCCGCCAGGGAGCTGCTCGATGTTGGAAGCGAATGGTCGATTGTCTTGGCGGGACCATTGCAACTCGGGCACCGGGAAACCGGCCTTCGCGCGACACTGAAGATCAGCGGAACCGCCGAGGATGACCGTTTGTACATCTTGTGGATACAGTTCTAAAACTGGAGCTCGCGAGCTGCAATAAACAGATGATTCGTTTTTGCAGAATTAAAAATGATAAAGAAAATTGGAATAAAAATAAATTTTGATTTGGCAAGAAATCATGATGCAGTTATGATGCTGATTGCATTTTCGTGCAATTCTGAGAATAAAAGTTTATTTTGTCCAAATATTCTTAAACGTCTTTTTGCTTTGTCATCCAAATATACATAAATTACTAATATATAAAAGATTCAGAGGGGCGATTTTTGTTTCTTTAAGGTGCTATATTACGGAGCTTACGTTCAACTTCGATGATGGTACTGGCCTCGTAACTGCCCGTGGGGCTAGTAACCCGGCAGATGTATACTCCACGATCGGAGACCTGAGCATTAATGATCCTGAGCGTGTCCCCTACTTGCTGGACACGAGGACTCATCGTTTCCGTGTACTTGCTCCATTTCACCTGTAGACCTGGCTCTCCGCTGGTAATACATCGCACCTCGGCCGTCGTGCCCTGTGACACCTCTTGCCGCTCCGGTCTGACCTTGACCGTCGGTGGTTCTCTACGGGGCACTATCGTAATCCTGGCGGTGGTGCTCGTCTCCGTTCCACGAACGCTCGTCGCGGTGCACACGTATATGCCGGAATCGTCGGGGGTGGGATTGGTGATCGTCAAGACCCCGTCGCGCTGACTGGCGGTATAAGGAAGCAATCCGCCGGACCTCGTCCAGGTGACGTTCGCATGTTGAGACGGTGTGCAAATCAGCCTGATGACGTCTCCGCTGGTTCCAGTCCATTCGGACGGAGTTATGGTCGGCGGCAAGCCTTGAGGTGGCGGCTTGTTAGGATTGTCTGTAACACAGAACGAATGTCTTCAGTAATAAAGTTACGTGTGAGTCGTAAGTTTCAGATTAACTTTATTAAATTAGCGTGCGTAATCAGTGTTCAATAATAATTCTCGTATAATTTAAAAGTTTGAGGTACAATCTTGCGACGTCCGAGATACATTAATATTTTGACCGTATACCTTGAACGTATAAGATGGTCGTCTTCTCGTCTATGCCAACGTTGTTCCTAGCGACACATTTATACTCAGCTGCGTCGTTCTTCGACGCGGCTGGAAGATTCCATACGCCGTTGTAGAATGTCGCTTCTAGACTCATGCTTCCGTGCACTCGTATCCAGTCCAATTGGGGTGGCGGATTACCAGTGGCTTCGCAGCGAAACTCAACCGGTTCGCCTTCCCTCAATTGCTAATACGGTGGATTTATAACAACTCTAGGCTCTACCGGATTGGCTCCTTAAAGAAAACACATAAAATTACGCTCTGTTTCGCGAACAATTTAACACGGTTGTGATTTGTACCTGGTATTTCCAGCAAGTGTTTTGGAAATGCTGCATCCAATAATACAATGTGTAAGAATTAAATAATATTTAACGTTGATTTATCTATTCTCTAACGGCGAAGAAGATTACACTGAGCTCTAATGCAATTAAAATTAATCGTACCTCCAACAGTCAGCGTGACTTTCTTATATCCAATGTTTATTCCATCGCTCACTTGGCAGACGTATATGCCGCTATCAGATACCTTCACATCCCTAATGACCAACAATCCACTCGAGTCTTCCACGCTCCTGTCAGGCGGTAATTGGCCACCTTCTTTCTCCCACCTGATGTGCACCGAGTCCTATTTTCAACCGTACATAAAGGATTGCAATTATGTCCACAAGAGGATTTTTATAAACAGAGAATTGATGAAGGACTCACGCCCCAGCGAGAAATGACCTATCGAATCGACGTCAAATTGACGTCGAAATCATCGATATTACATCCATATCGAAATAATGCTCGAAATTTGGAGCTTATTTCGATGTTTGTGCTTTATGACATTTTTTAAAAGAAGAGATTATTTGTGACATACATTCATCGCGCCAGACTGTAAACAGGCAAATTATGTATTTTTTGTTAAGACATCGATATTTCATCATTTCGATATCGATTCGAAGCTATTTTGATTTGCCTGTCAAATCAAGAGACACGGTAGTGTCTCGCGCCAAGTACACGCGGAGCGAGACCAACCGTGACTCTTTTACGCGACGCGACGATTTGCAAGTACTCGAGATGTTGAGATCTCGATAACGAGTGAACGGATCAAGTTCTAAATAGGCTTGATCGATAGCTTGGGGTCGATTTGGGGGGGGTCCGTTCTTTTCATTTTTCCGCTACGTGCCCTACGAGCGGAGATATTGCGACGCAAAAGTCGAAATGTGAAATTTTATATTAAGATACTTCCACGTCGACCGCTCTCATCGAATATAACATATATATATATACCCATCACGTGATCAGAGAAAACGTCACTTTCACTTTTTCGCCACTGGCGGTGGCGGTGCTAGTATCGCCAGTTTCGATATTGTGCGCGCATTATTATCGATCTAGTAGGTAAATTATAGGTCGATAGACTTATCGGTCAGGAGGAAGATTTTTATATTTAAGTAAATTAGGTACCGTGTCTCTTGATCAAATAATCTTGATAATAAATAATATTATTATAATATTATTATATATATTATTATTATTATCAACCCAGCGAATAAATCCATCGAGTCGATATACAGGTTACCGACGACGAGGTCCAGATAGTGCGCTCCGTAGTTTTCGACGTCTAGGTGTATTAATACTTTGAATTTGATGTCTGCGTATCCCAGGTTGCTGATGACGAGGTCCAGATAGTGCGCTTCGTAGTTTTCGGTGTCTAGGTGTATTAATACTTCGAATTCGATGTCTACGTGTCCCAGGTTGCCGATGACGACGTCCAGATAATGCGCTCCGTAGTTTTCGGTATCTAGGTGTATTAATATACCTTGAATTCGATGTCTACGTGTCCCAGATTGCCGACAACGAGGTCCAGATAGTGCGCTTCGTAGTTTTCGGTGTCTAGGTGTATTAATACTTTGAATTCGATGTCTACGTGTCCCAGGTTGCCGATGACGAGGTCCAGATAGTGCGCTCCGTAGTTTTCGACGTCTAGGTGTATTAATACTTTGAATTTGATGTCTGCGTATCCCAGGTTGCTGATGACGAGGTCCAGATAGTGCGCTTCGTAGTTTTCGGTGTCTAGGTGTATTAATACTTCGAATTCGATGTCTACGTGTCCCAGGTTGCCGATGACGACGTCCAGATAATGCGCTCCGTAGTTTTCGGTATCTAGGTGTATTAATACCTTGAATTCAATGTCTACGTGTCCCAGGTTGCCGACAACGAGGTCCAGATAGTGCGCTCCGTAGTTTTCGACGTCTAGGTGTATTAATACTTTGAATTTGATGTCTGCGTATCCCAGGTTGCCGATGACGACGTCCAGATAATGCGCTTCGTAGTTTTCGGTGTCTAGGTGTATTAATACCTTGAATTCGATGTCTACGTGTCCCAGGTTGCCGATGACGACGTCCAGATAGTGCGCTCCGTAGTTTTCGGTGTCTAGGTGTATTAATACCTTGAATTCGATGTCTACGTGTCCCAGGTTGCCGATGATGACGTCCAGATAATGCGCTCCGTAGTTTTCGGTGTCTAGGTGTATTAATACTTTGAATTCGATGTCTACGTGTCCCAGGTTGCCGACGACAAAAAACTATAGCGCGAACTTGACGCGGGACACTACCGTGTTATGTATGTGACTGTGACAGCTGGTGACAGCGCGCTAAACGCACTGTCTGCACTGCGCGCAGTACACACACACGTATACATCGAAACTGGCGATTCTAGCAGCACCGCCAGTGTCGAAAAAGTGAAAAGGACACGATTCCAGCCAATGAAATGATAGCATGGCATGAGTGATGAGTAGACGACGTATCTTAATAAAAAAAATTTCACATTTGGACTTTGCGTCGCAATATCTCCGCTCGTAGGGCACGTAGCGGAATATTATAAGAGCAAAATTTCCGAGAGAAGCAACGTGTTGGAGAGAAGCCACGTGTTGAAGATTACGGTTCATTAAAAAGCTACAAATACTATTGATTTCTTATATTAGAAGATAAGTTATATTATAAGATAAGTTATAAAGTTAAATCGTTGTATTAACAAAGATTTGTGCGTAAAAATTAAGTTTATGTAAAGAAACATAGATATCAAGGATGATACTACGTCTTAAATTTATTATTAATAACTTTGGATTAATTATTAAAAACTTCAGATTAAGATGCGTAACACTACAAAAAAGCGTGATATCTGTACAAAATTACCTTTTTTAAAAAAAGGTAAAAAAAGGCGCCAAGTACACGCATAGTAGTATATATGTATTATGTTGTTACCTCAAAAAAAAAAAAAAAAAAAAAGTGGTAGTATTATACCTTCAAATAGCTTTACCCTGTACATACTGTTTATAAAATACGTAATACTACAAAAAGGCGTGATATCCATACAAAATTACCTTTCTTAAAAAAAAGGTAAAAAAAGGCGCCAAGTACACGCATAGTAGTGTATATGTTGTTACCTCGAAAAAAAAAGTGGTAGTATTATACCTCGAAAAAACCTAATTACAATTACAAAAAAGAAATGATATCTTTGTAAATTACAGCGCCAATTACAGAGAGAACATATATATTGCCTTAAAAAATAATTGTTGCACTACTTTGAAAAATCTTTACATTGTGTCAATTAGAAAAAGAATGTATGATAACAATTTTATAAGATTAAAAAATTTTATTTAAATTTAACAAGGGAATACAAGATATTTAAATACAAAGTTTACATGTGTATTTTTTAGTGGTCACAAAGAATTACAGAGATAACAGTACAAAATAAAAATATTTTATTAAAATATTTAATCTAACGAGAGAATACAAGGTATTTAAATACAAAGTTTATATATGTATTTTTCAATAGAATAAAAGATTTAATCACAAAGAATTACAGAGGTAACAGTACAAAATAAAAATATTTTATTAAAATACATAAATTTTTCTTGTAAAAAAACTTGGCGCTGCTAGACCTCGAAATTGTAAATAAATAAGGACAACAATAAATAAAAATAATTTAGAGAAGAATGCGACAGAAGTAACAAAATGATTATCAGCGTGGTGTGTATGTGCGAGCGAGTGCATGTGTGTGACGATGGCGAATAATGCGGCTTGTAATTAAGTATGGAATAAGTTTATTTATTTATTTACAATTTCGAGGTCTAGCAGCGCCAAGTTTTTTTACAAGAAAAATTTATGTATTTTAATAAAATATTTTTATTTTGTACTGTTACCTCTGTAATTCTTTGTGATTAAATCTTTTATTCTATTGAAAAATACATATATAAACTTTGTATTTAAATACCTTGTATTCTCTCGTTAGATTAAATATTTTAATAAAATATTTTTATTTTGTACTGTTATCTCTGTAATTCTTTGTGACCACTAAAAAATACACATGTAAACTTTGTATTTAAATATCTTGTATTCCCTTGTTAAATTTAAATAAAATTTTTTAATCTTATAAAATTGTTATCATACATTCTTTTTCTAATTGACACAATGTAAAGATTTTTCAAAGTAGTGCAACAATTATTTTTTAAGGCAATATATATGTTCTCTCTGTAATTGGCGCTGTAATTTACAAAGATATCATTTCTTTTTTGTAATTGTAATTAGGTTTTTTCGAGGTATAATACTACCACTTTTTTTTTCGAGGTAACAACATATACACTACTATGCGTGTACTTGGCGCCTTTTTTTACCTTTTTTTTAAGTATATAATAA